>JAVCKV010563596.1:0-34252 GCA_032274145.1 Herpochondria borealis | reverse complement strand
ATCGGTTGGGCGTTTGAGTTTGATACGCTCCGAGTTGTTGCGGGGACCAATGATTATACCATCAGTTGGGGGGAGTGGAGGTGGCGTTGAAGGTGGAACTGGCGGGAGAGTTGGGAGTGCAGTTGGCGAGAGCATTGGCGGTGCAGTTGGCACGGTAATTGGTGAAGTTGGGGATGAACTTGGCGCAACACTTGGCGCAACGCTTGGCACAACGCTTGGCACAACGCTTGGCACAACACTTGGCGCAACGCTTGGCGCAACGCTTGGCGCAAGACTTGGCGAAGGAGTTGGCGAAGGAGTTGGCGGGGTGCTTGGGAGTGGAGTTGGCGCAGGAGTTGACGCAGGAGTTGGCGCAGGAGTGGGTGAGGGGGTTGGGGGTGGACTTGGGAGTGGAGTTGGTGCAGGAGTTGGAGGCGGAGTTGGCGCAGGAGTGGGCAAGGGTGTTGGGAATGGAGTTGGCGCGGGAGGAGTTGGGGGAAGAGTTGGTGGAGGAGTCGGCGGTGGGGTTGGCGGTGGAGTTGGCTGTGGAGTTGGCGGTCGAGTTAGCTGTGGAGTTGGCGGTGATGGTGGCAGGGGGTTTGGCGCATAACACAGGTAAGTCCAGGCCATAGGATGGCCAGAATCTGGTAGAAAAAGGCATTGATCATCACCGCAACAGTCAGCAGTCGAATGGCACCCAAACATCCTCGGTCTGCAATCAAGATCAGGGGAAATCCAATATCCTCCACATTCTTGGCAGTTACTGGACGATTCGTCGCACATTTCATCTCCGGTACCTGAAAGCAGTATAGGTCTTCAAATAAGTCATTTCGTCCACAAGGAGTTATCATTAAGAATATTGAGTCATCCGACTTACATCTGCGTTTCTCCCAGCTACAACAAGCGTCTGGGAGCACTCTGCTGCAGATGTGCCGCTCGGGGTGACCTTCAATGGGATCGGCTTTTAGACATTGAAGATCACCGCAACATGCATTGGTCTGTGAGCAGGGATAATATTCCGGCTCGCAGGTACCGAGCTCATTTGGGAAAATCCAATATCCTTCACAGGCTTGGCAGCTCTCGTACGAATTGGAGCACACTGCAAACGACGCCGCAAGGCCTGAAAGTTATACGCGTTAATCAGCCATTTCGATCAAAGATAATCTGATCAAGGCGTTGTCATTTTCAACTTACAGCTGCCTTGATTATTGCTACAACAAGTCTCCGGGAGGACCATGTTGGCTTCGGTATTGCAGCCGCTTTGTCCATGACGCATTGTGAAACACGAATAATCACCGCAACACTCAGTAGTGGTACCACCTGCGCAGGCAGCTCTAATGGGAAGGCATATGTCAGGGTGATCCGAGGAGATCCATTGTTCATGACAATTGTTGCGGCAAGTCTCGTACGATTCATTGCAATGTTCATAAGGGTTACCTGAAAGCAATAGTACGTCGTTAATGAGTTACTTCAGAGTCTCATCAAGAACATTGACTGTTTCAACTTACACAGATCGTCTACAAAAAAGCTACAACAAGCGTCTGGATGAAACAAGTTGGCTTCGACATTGCAGCTGAACTTTCCAGAATTGTCTTGGAGGCATATAGCATCGCCGCAACACTGAACACCAGATGGTGAGCAGTCGTGCTGCATGGGAAGACAGAAGTTAGGGTCATCCGGGGAAATCCAGTATCCAAGACATATATTGCAGTTGGCGGGCGACTCATCGCACCATGTGATCCCGGCACCTGAAAGCAAAAGGTCGTTAATGAGCCATGTAGTCCAAGTCAAAGAGAGTACTAGTTAGTCTCATCAAGAAGTAGACGGTTTCAACTTACAAACGATCGTGTCTGACCAGTGGCTACAACAAGAACTGAACAGCTGGCGATCATCGTCTGATGCGTTCGAGAAGAGGAAAATGCTCCACAGAACGGAAAGCTTCATGATGGCACCACACTTCATGGTGGCTGCAGAGAGTTTTCTTTGGAGCAAACTGTGGACTTGCGGCACAATATCTTGGATCTTCGATCGTGCTTTTGGGGCCGCGCTGGCCGGAAATTTATGCCCCATGAAAATGGCATATGTCAGCAAAATCATGTCTTGTGTGACATACACATGGTCCGAGAAGAGTGTATTGTGAAGAAGATGTAGTCGTAGCTAAGGCACGTCTGGAAGAATCACGTCTCAAAAATAACGCGGCACGTCTGGAATGTAACGCGGACTATTGTATCTTTTATGATTTCAAACGCTAGGAGATGGATGTTGGCAAGTTGGGACCACCCACCCACCGGTCCCTTGTTTCGCAAGCCATCCAATGCAATTGGACAGCCACTTACATTCCACTGAGTTCACGATGTTCAAAGAGGAACGGGTTGTCTCGGCTCAAGTCAACCGTGACCAAGACAGGATCGGCAATGCCTCCACGATCGACAACAGTGCGCAAGATATTCTTGGCCGCAAAGGGAGTATCCTGACGAAAACGATGGGCGTCACCCTGCAAGAAGAGAAATGGTAATCCGAGAGCAATGGCATGATCCGAGAGAAAGTCGTTGAACTTTCTGTACAGGGACTTGCGCGTGTACGAATGGGCCAAAATAACGACAGCGTCCACTTTTCCGTTGTAGGCGAAGTTGGTGAGCTGATTTTGGACCCAATTGAGGTTCTCATTCTCTAACTTTTGCCACTTTTCTTGGTTCTTGATCTTGCGAGTCCAGAGCGTGTGAATGCCAATGAAGAGCACGCGATTCGTGGTAATGGCGAAATTCTCTTGACGTACGGGCTGGATGCGAAGATCAAACGGAATACTCCAATGTTCGTGAAAGCCGTGAAAGGTGTTGGTCCAGTACTGAAAGCCCTCCTGCCAGTTGGCGCAATCGTAGTAGCAATTGTCTCCCGGAAGGATGAACATTGGGATTTTGGAGCCCTTGAGCACCTTAGAGAGATCAGCGTACGGCCCTGGGCGGCACTGAGGGGTTCTATGATGCGAATCAATGGCGTTGTGAGCTAACGAATATATTGTATGTGGAGCCGTTTCATCCAAGCAACGTACCTGTCTTGCATATCTCCAAGGTGCACAGCGAAGTCTGCCGACTCGTCAAGCATAGCAATCTGAAGCGGTAGATTTTCCTTCTCAACGTTGGAGTAAGGGGCATCGCCCATGGCGTAGAAGCGGACTGGTGGAATGTTCAAACGGCGACCATGTTTCGTGTTGGCAACCGCAGACTCGAATTCTGTGGCATCAGAAGCAAGCAAGACGTCACTATGATCAAACAAGTGCTGAAAAGCAAATGCAATAGCTCCAATGAAAGCGATGGCGAATCCGAGAGTTTTCATCTTGAAACTTGTCTAGAGTGCAAATTGTGAATAAGTGAGAAGAGCCTTTCTCGGGAATTTTCCTGCAACGACAAACATGTCACTCTTTGGTGGTCGGAAGGGAGAGAAAGCCGGGCTTCAGATACATGAAAACCGTCTCTCACATGGTCGATTGGCGAAGCCCAATTGGATTTTTTATTTCCAAACGGTAAGTATATGACATGCTCAGTAAAACACAGGTTTTCGAGGACTACAGAACGTTCCAAACCATTGTTAACGTGCACATCGGATGTCACGCCTCCAACGCATGCCTCGGAGTTACCTCTCGCTAATCGGTGGCCGCGCCAACACCACCTAAGCAATATGGTATACCTGATTTGTGATGGATACCGTGCGGTGGCTGTGCCAGTACACTTATTGCTGGGTGATACCGCGTACTATATACCATATAGCGTCAGTCAAAGAGAGAAGAGCACCCACCCGCGAACATCATTCCTCTCTGCTTATTCCATACTCTCAATTTGACCGAGTGAGTCAGCAACTTGTCGACCACACATGCAGGCCAAGAAGTGTTTGCCACTGTTTATTGGATGAAATGTATCCATGCTCTCACGCGCTTGGTACGAGAGGACTGTCGCCACAGACCTGATGCAGACTATGCATACACGTGCTGTACTGCTTGCCTAGAACCACCCGAATCAATCAAACATCATAAAGTAGACAGTATGCTCCACGTATGCCATACCGGTTCTGTAGGATCTGGTATAACGATGGAACTGACGTTTGAGTTTGAAAGTCGAAGACAGTACAGTAGTCTATGATGGGTCATTCAGTTTTGTCCGTACGCTTGCTCCGACCTTCACTCGGGTGGCAGCAACATCATCCATTGATGGAAGATTGTTGCCTTTATGTGGGGTGTACTTGCTTGCCGCTAGACAGTTTCAAGTTGAGGTGATTTTAGATATACTGACAACAGAGTGAAATCTATTGATTGAGGGTTAGTCAGGTCTTACTCGTTCACGACCAGCGTGGGTGCTACCTCTCCCCTGGATGCGAACACGAGTAGTGAAAACTATAAAGCACCCACGCTGATCGTGAATGAGTAAGACCTGACTAACCCTTGTCCGGTTTTCGATCACTAGAGATTTCACTCTGTCAGTATACCTGGTAACCAAGACGATTGTAATGTCATTCAAGGTGCTGGACTTCTGCTTTGTGGTTGCCCACATCCCCTCCACTCCCAACTGACCCATCCTGTTCCTCTTGTCCACTTGAGGCCATTCCTCCCAATCCCGAGTGCTCCGACTTGAATGCTGCAGTTGGGAACTTCATCACGGAAAGCAGTTGCTCAGATTTCCAGACAGACCCTGATTTGGATGCAGTGCGCAGCGACTGTGCGAAGGATCATTTATGACTTGTTCTCTCTGTGCTGAAGGATCCGCTTTCGATCCTGAGTTTGCCGCCAATGATCTTCTCGACGGCCTTACCTGCTCTGAAACCAACGCTTAGCTCGAATTTGGGCTCTTCCCTGTGGCACCCAAGATGATTGCAATGTCATTCAAGGTGCTGGGTTTCTGTTTTGTGGTTGCCCCACATCGCCTCCGCTTCCAGCCGATCCATCCTGTACCATGTGTCCACTTGAGGCCATTCCTCCCAATCCCGCGTGCTCTGACTTGAATGCTGCCTATGCGTACTTCATCACGGAACCCGGTTGCTCATATTTCCAGACAGACCGCGCAGCGACTATTGTTTCTAAGCGTCACATCCAAGCTTACGATCTGATTCCGATTTGGATGAGTTACGAAGTGACTGCATTTGCAGCGGAGGAATAGAATGTGTGGCAGGTCGCGAAACAAGTTGTGCAAACCTGCTTTCAGCAGAAATTGCAGGCAAAATGATGGGAATAGATGTTGTGTGGTGGCATTGGATGTAGGGGGGAGGAGACCTGAACCAAGAACTAAGTGCGAGCCACCAAAATGCATATGAAAACAGACTACATCTTAAAAATATACCACCTCATTGAATGTGCATTAGGATACAACTAGCCGCAAACTGTTTCGTGACTGTATTTGTATCTGTCACGAGATAGCACTTGTATTCATGTATAATTGGAGACAGCAACTAACAGAAGCAAATTCGGTCTAGCACTTTGAATCGAGCTGGCTAAACTGATGGCAGCATCAGCAGGTAATCGACAGCAGTTTGGAGTGCAAGTGGACATGGTGGATTCTCGAATCCTCACGTAGTTACACTCGTGTAGAAGCTGGTCGCCAGCAATACTCTTGACCTTGCTTCTCTTTGAAGTGCGATTGATTCGTGCAGTGGCATCTATTGCCCCCATAGGGAGCCAAAAAGTCCCGAACAGTATGGGCCATCACATGGTTGAGAAACAGTTGTCTGAGTGCCCAGAAATAGCGCTCCAATGTAGACAGCAATGGTGACACCAATAACATCCATTAAGACCTGAATGGTTGTACTCGAGTGAACTGGATCAATGCGCACATATTTCATGCCAAGCGGAAGGGTTGCGCCGAGGAGTACTGAAATTACGACAATGAGAAAGATGGACGTGGCAATCGCCATTGTTGGTTTGATGGGAGTCAGAGACACGGCAGCCCGAATACATCCGGCAACACACAAGATTACGCTTAAGCAAAACCCAATGGCAAATTCTCTCTTCAGATAAGCCTGCGCTGTGTCTCGTCGGATTGTACCAATCGCAAGGCCTCGAATGACTAACAGGAGCAAAACAGGTGAGTTGTCCTTCTGTCAACACATGGGCAAGAGATGGTTAAATACCAAATGCTTACCTCCAACAGCTGATTGATTTCCTGCATTACCACCGGTTCCAACCACCATTGTGAGGAAGCGCACGATAACCACATGTTGCTCCAACATCGCCTCATTGCTTTGAATAATGATTGACGCCATGCTTTGTACAATCAATAGACCTACTAACCAGCAACCACGCTCGAACACAATTTTCTGAAAAGACAGTGGGGATTTGTCATCTACGCCATCAGGCTCTGAGTAAATATCCTTGCTCTCTTCTAGTGACTGTGTTTCCTCTGCGGTTGAAGCCACTGGTGATGTGGAAGCTTCAAGGTCGCAATCCTCCATGAAAGTTTCGAGATTGATTCTTTTGGGCTTGGGTGGGGAGCGAAATACTCCGTCCAACTGCTCACCTGCTGCTAGATCACCATCAGCTTCGCCATGAAGCGGAGAGGAAGGGTGAGGCGGTGATTGATGCTCGTATTGAGCCAGCAAGGCTCTGAGGGATTCCAATTCTTCTTTTAGCCTATCGTTCTCGTCTTCGAGAATCGAATCGTCGACTGGGGTAGGATTCATGTTCGTTTCAAGAGTAGCTAAGTTTAGATGATGGCTTTGAAGTGGGTGGCTTCGTTGTGGGCGTTCAAAGATATTTGTGAACAAGAAAAACGGCTTCCACGCGCCAGAGTTAGCTTTTTGGCGACAAAGGCAACAACACTGATTTTAGATGCCGACGCTGGATTTCGTCGCACCCGTACGCATATTCGTGATTGACTGACGGAAATACAGCATAGAATTGCTCAAGATAGAACCGTCTGAAAATGTCCTAAGATGAGGTATCTCAATGTAGCTGTACTCCGCAGATCAATATTATCAAGAACGACTCGTGGTCGATCCAATGAAGATCCATACTTGTACTTGTGCCTCGATGTAAAAAGTTCCACGACATGAGACCCGGCCCATACGATTTGCTTCGTGACAACGGGATGGCACCAAAAAATGAGCTTGTATTAGGATGCCAGCGCTAGATTTCTGGGAGCGGGGTGGCTGGCTGGCTTTGACATTAGAGATTATGTTATGTATCACATGCCGAATACGGCAATTGTCTGCGCTGGTGGCATGGGTTCGAATACGGTGGCGTTGCTGGACTAAGAGTTGGACTTGGCGAACGCGTTGGTACACCTGTCGGTTGCGGTGGCGTTGTCTTTTACCTGTCATTTGTGTGAGAGTGGGAGCAAGTAAGAAGGGAAGCTGTGAGCTGCGCCCGATGAGAGTCGGTTGAACGAACCCTGAAGCAGCATTGGCTGACAGTATTCCATCTCGCGAGGGCCAGAACTCGAGAGGGGTTTGCCTTGCAATCATGGCCCACCTTCAATTGGAAGCCTTCGTGAACCTGAGGTGTGACCAGCTCCTTCGCGCAACTACGATTTCAAAGACAGCTTGTGCTGGCGCAGCAAACGATATCTATTGTGTCAGCAGCATGTGGAGGAGTTGACGGTAGAGCAAGAAGTCTTCAACTAGATCACGAAAATGGACACAGTTTCTTACGAATTATGAAGCTATGCTTGGCGTTGCAACTCTTCCCAAACTCATCAAAAAGACGGCCATTATTACAATCCAGTAAGTTTGCGTTGTTCAAAGATGAAGGGGTTGTCCTTGGAAAGATCAACAGTGACATGGACAGGATCCGCAAGGCCGCCGCGGTCGACGACTGTGCGCAAGATATTCTTGGCCTCAAAAGGAGTATCCTGGCGGAAACGATGGGCGTCACCCTGCAAAAAGAGGAAAGGCAAACCAAGAGTCGCTGCTTCTTGGGAAAGGACATTGTTGTACTTCTTGTACAACGACGTGCGCGTGTACGAGTGGGACAAAATGACTACAGCGTCCACCTTTCCAGTGTGAGCGAACTGTCGGAGCTGGAGAATCGTCCTGCAGTGAATAGAGAGCGCGAGAGAAACAAAGAGAGAATGTTAGCACAACAGGTGTTGGGCGGAAAAAGTCTTGGGAAGACTTGAGTATACTCACCAATTGATGTTGTCGTTCTCGATATCCTTCCAGTGAATCATGTTCTTGACTCTACGAGTCCAGAGGGTGTGAATCCCAATGAAGAGAACACGATGCCAGGTGACGGCGAAATTCTCTTTGCGAACTGGTTGGATCCTGACGTTGTACTTGGGATCCCAATTCTCATGGAATCCAAGAAAGGCATCTTTCCAGTATTCCCAACCGGCTTGCCAGTTGGCACAGTCGTAGTAGCAGTTGTCACCTGGAATGATAAACATGGGTACTTCGGAACCCTTGAGCACTTGTGCGAGTTCATTGTACGGTCCCGGACGGCACTCAGGGGTCCTGTAAAACGTGGAACAAGAGAAGACATGACATGAGACTTATTAGGGCATTGACAAGAGACAACATGTCACACGCTCTCAGCCAACTTACCTGTCTTGCATGTCACCAAGATGAATGGCAAAGTCAACGTCGGGGTCTAGCTTGTCGATTTGTCCAGGCAAGTTTTCCTTCTCCGTCTGGGAGTATGGGGCATCTCCCATGGCGTAGAAACGAACTGGACGAACCTTCAAGCGTCGACCGGCAGGTCGGGTGATGGCCATGGCAGCCTCAAACTCGGAAACATCAGAAGGTTCGACGATGTCCTCGACGACGTCGACGTGCGTTGCTTGGTAGGCGACTGCGGCAGCTCCAATGGCGGCAATGGCAATCGCAAGAATCTTCATGATGTTATGGCGTTGGTTTGGAACAAAGTTGTAAATTGTGAGAGAAGCAATTCAGAGGAACCTTCCTTCAGTGACCCATATGACTTTCGGTGCATCAAAACCAAGAAGCACATGGTCATCGGCTGGCTGAAATTACAAGATCGAATCTTTCCGGTGCATGAAAGCCTCGTCTCACATGATAGTATCGTGAAGCACATGTTGGAAAATTGTGTCAAAACTGACTCCATACCAATCGTCGTCGTAAGCTTTGGTTTTGAGGTGACGGAAGAAGCTTCTCCGACCACGGCGGCAAAGCCTATATTGGTATGATTTCCAATGATCCCGAAAGTTTCACCCACGACATGCCAGACCCCGGACGATTGGCATCCTCGTCACGCTCATCGTCAAACGCAAACGCACGTAGCCGCCCTTGGTCATATCTCCAGCTCACACTGATCATCCACTGACTGTACGATTGGCATCCTCGTCGCTAGCTTTGATAGTCACGCTGGCACCACAGCCGTACATGTACGTAGCTGCCATGTGAGCCAGCTCAACCACTCAGCCCGTTGTTCACACCTCCAGCTCACTGCTCTCTCGTGTTGGTCTCCCAGCCACTCAAAAATTTGGTATCAATGGAAGCATATCATCCAGGGCATGATGCCTGTACGATTGGCATCCTCGTCACGCCGTCACAGCAGCAACGTGCGTAGCAATCTGATGCTCCATTCCAGCCCGTTGTTCTCACCCGCTCCGTCTCTCCCAACCACTCAAAATGGGCATCACTTAACTGCTGTCTGTACGATTGGTATCATCGTCAAGTCAAGTCAAGTCACGCAACAGCAACACACTTAGTCGAGCCGGGCTCAGCCCGTTGTCGAGTTGCTCGCACCCACTGCTCTCTCGTGTCAATATCTGCGATGGATTGCTTATCATTCAGGTCTGTCTCCGTGTAAGACAGGCACTAGAGAGAGCAAACCCTTGGCTATCAAATTTCACACACAAAGGATGTAGGTGACTCGACTCATTCCATTCGACTTTTGCAAGAAATGTGGTTGGCATTTACAGTCAAGTCAAGAATGCAAAGAGCCTCGGTCGGTTCAGTTCGCGTTCGTCATCTTCCTGATGGATTTCCTGATGGATTGAACTTTTTTGTCATTCAATCGCTGCCATGTTTGCATGCATCATGCACCTTGCTACGATACCAACATGATCGCATCAGGCTTGACACAACGACGAGTATGTTGTACGACGATTTCGATTGAGACTGCTGGAGGTTACTGGAGAAGTGTCAGCCATCATCTTTGAAGAATGATAGTTGATGGTTGGATTTCGAGCTACAGACTGTATCAATATTACTGTATTATGATACCGCTACAAATCGGTCTTTGCCGCATTGGACGATGCCCTCAGTGGGCAGACACGGCTAATACTGTAGTTTGGAACTCATAGATTCTTTGTCCGAGGGAGTCAAAGGAAGCTTGTTCGAACCTGTCCTTGTTTCTAATTTGGCTTACTATGTTGTAATGAATTGGAGAGTGCACCATCACTGATGGAGATGCTCAACAGATGCCAACCATTGACCATCGATGTTGGGAATTTGTCAGTTGACAGTTTGAATGAGATTCTGGTGTACGTATTGCAGCGACGATTGGATGATGATAGTAGCCGACCCAGAATCTATAGCCCTCGCGTAAAATGCAAGAAGCCGCGACGAGCTATCTACCTTGCTTGACAGCCTTCGTGTATGTTGGATTATGAAAGAAGCCATTTTCGATCTGTCCTAGATTCTCCACTGACTATTATTAGACTACTAGCTCGTTTCAAACGCCGCTTTCAACAGTCCCTCATGTGTCGGTATCTTTTCGCGTGGTTGGTCAGGAGTCCTCGTATGAGTCGTTTCAAAATCGTTAATGAGTTGATAGGCATCCCAATCCACCACTTTGACGTTTCGTTTCTTCAATAACCGAGTCAACGACGACGAAGACGCTGCCCTTGGCGATGCATCCGCCAAGTCCTTGACAATGGATGCGACGGTATCCTTGGCATCTGTAATGTTGGTTCCAATTATACCACTGGGTCCTCGTTTGAGCCATCCCGATACATAGAGACCACCCATCGTTCCGTCGTCCGATGCATCCTCCACCTTGCCGTGCGTGTTCAGTACGACTCCACGAGATTCATCGAAATGCTCCTCCAAACCAGGTACTGCAATGCCCTTGTATCCAACGCTCAGCAGAGCTAAATTGGCTGGAATGGTTTCATACTCTCCAGTTCCAACGGCAATCTGTGCTCCTGGGTCTCCCTCTAATCGCGTACGTTCGCAGACGACGGCTCCAAGACGCGATGGATCCGTGTTGCACGGTTCCAATCGCACTGGATTCAACAAAAACCGCATCGACACTTGTTTTGAGGAAGCAGCAACATCCTCTGCTGCTGCTTGACGCAACAGTTTGTCAATGCGCTTCTTGGGTCGACCTTGAGGACCATCATTCAACTCCTCCAAGGACGCTTCTGTAGACCCTAGCTCCAATTCCTCCGTCAAGACTTGAAAGGAGGCATTGTGACCCTCTTGTTGCAATTTGACCAACTCTCGTACTTCCTTAATTGTAAAGGCACCCTGCACGTGACCTCTGCGTCCTACAATGACAGTGTGATCTACACCGCTGCCCAGGACAGGCAAGGCATGAGCGGCGATATCAGTATCCATCAACCCATCCCGTCCCTTGGCTACAATACGTGCACAATCCAACGCCACATTGCCATGACCAATCACAACAACGTTGCTGCTAGATGATGATGATGATGATGAGTCATCATCTTGATGATGATTCAACGTGTCTTTCACAACGTCACCAATGTGAGTAAAGTCGGGATGGGCATTGTACCAAGCGACGAATTCACGAGCACTCAAAACACCCTTGAGTGATTCTTCTCCTTCTAACCCCAGCGTGCGATTGGATTCACATCCATACGCGAGAACTACGACATCGTAGATGCGCCTTAGTTCCTGCAACTCCACGTCTCTACCCAGAGTCACATTGCCATAGAAGGATAGTGCAGTGTTGTTGTTGTCTTGAAACAGTGTTGTAAAGTCATTTTGCGCATTCTTGACTTCGGGGTGATCTGGGGCTACCCCACTTCGGACTAGTCCAAACGGTGTGGGCAAGCGATCCAACACATCAATTTTGAATTCAAGATCATGCTGTTTGGTGTTGTTGAGCAGATACTTTGCAGTATAACAACCCGAGGGACCACTTCCCACAATGGCGACTTTAAAGGGAGTCGTTGTTGTTGTTGTTGTTGTTGTTGACAGACATTGCTGTCGTAGCAATGAGGCAGGTGATGTTGTTGTACGTCTGATGAGCAAAAGTGATGGATGCAGAGGTCGATACAGGCTCTGAAGCATCATCATCATCATCTCATTGATTGGTTAGTTAATCAATCAATCAATGCGCAGTCGGTGTTATGATACTGTAGTTTCAATGCCGGGGTTGTGTGCAATACGAATACGACTACGTGTGTGTGATGCGTGTGATGTGTAGTGGAGAGAAGATAGTGGAGACGTGACAGACAGGGTGTGATGGTCGGATGGTTTGAAATGGGGGATTCTTCAATGATCATCATTCTTCAATTTGGCCAAATTGATGCGTGTAATTTGGCCAATTATTTAATTTAGAAAAAACACTAACTGACATGACGGCGTCTCAAGGGTGCAAAAAGCACTAAATGACTGCTTTTTCTCCTAAATTCATTAACAATGGAGCGACCAAGAAGGACCTTCTGTGTGTGTGCTCTACTTACTAGCACTGTATTGGAAGTGTTCTCTGAACTCCAGAGAGAGAGAGAATACCTTTGCTCGGAGCGACCTAAGATGCGACTTAAGTAAGAATATTTAACACTGATTGACCAGTGAGTGACTCTTTACTGCGTGAGCATTGCTTGGAGTAAGACTGGAGTACGATATATTGTATGTGAAAGTAGGATGAGACGATTGGTACGACCTGTCCAGATTCACTTTTCTTTATTACGATTAGGAGGTTTCTCCAATTCTAATACAGTGTACACGTACTAATTGCATCCAGAGACGGCAGTTCCATCAATAGTGGTGCCAAGAGTTTGTTGAAGCAGCCCACAAACTATTCTCATTATTTCATGGTGAGATTCGACGATCATCACACGATCACCACTGGCGACTCGAACATGCCCCCTGAAGAACGTACCCTCTTGAATGGGGTTGATTACGGGGCGACCAAGCCAACGCGTCGACCAAAGAGAAACCTGCATCAACAGCAGAGCAGCTACAACAGGGTTGAGTTGCACTTTCAAGGTTCCTTCTGGGAGGACGCCAGAGACTTTCGTCCTGGATCACTCCCCCATGGTATGGTCATAGCAACTGTTATCGGTATCTCCTGCGGTATTGCGGCTTACCTCTACTACGAAGGCCTCTGGAGAGGACTCGAGTTTGTCTGGCAAACTATTCCAGAGAAGTATATCATTGGCAAGTGGCCAGAATGGGCTTACCCCTTGTACATTCCTCTTGTGGGCTACACTATGGCTGTCTTCGTTGGTCTCTCCGTCAAGTATCTTGGCGACCCCGGTGATCTTAACGATTGTATCGGTTGTGTTCATGAGAAGGGCTACATTGAAATGGATCACACGGTTCCCATGATTTGCGCTTCTCTGTTTAGTATCTTGGGGGGCGCCAGTTTGGGTCCAGAAGCCCCTTTGGTCGCGATTGCGGCTGCCATATCCGGTTTTGTATCTCGTCACGTGTTTGGCTGTACCCAGCGAAACATTGTTCGCAAACACACCCTCATGGGCATGGCGGGAGCCCTAGCAGCCTTTTTTGGTGCACCCCTGGGCGGATCCCTCTTTCCACTTGAAGTCACATCTCGCTTGGGCTACGAATACTTTGAGCATGCGATTGAAGCAATCTTTGCTGGTGAAATTACATTGGCAGTCTTTCGAACACTCAATGGGCTTCCCATTGGGGCAATTTGGGAATTCACCGAAGAGAAATTGGAAGGGGCCAAGCCTTATGAAATATTGCTTGGTATCGGCATCGGTGCCTTGGGTGCTGGGCTGGCCGTATTCTTTGCCAAGTTCCATGAGCAAGTGATGAACGTCGTGCGCTACCTCGGCTTGCTGGATGACAGAAAGGCCGTCCAACGGGCTTTCATTGGCGGCACCTTCATCATCATTATTGGCATGTGCATCCCACACACTCTCTTTTGGGGTGAGATGGAGATTGACACAATAGGTGCCATGCTTCCCGCAAAAACGTTGGCTCACGTGTGGCCGACCAGTGGTCTCTTTGGCTTTGAAATGAACTCGTTCTTGACTTGTCTGCTTACTGGCTTTGCCAAGCTCATTGCGATCTCATTCTCAGTCGCAGCAGGATACCGCGGAGGCTTCATTTTCCCTCTCTTTTCGGCTGGTTGTGCCTTTGGACGAGCCATGCTCTTTGTTGTTCCATCGGTTCCTGTACAGCTGGCGACTCTTGGTTTTGCAGCTGCCATCAACGTTTCCATCACTCGAACGTCACTTGCGACTCCTTTGATTCTCGTCCTCCTTGCCGGAGAGCCGAATGCTTTGGGTGGAGTCATGGCTGCATCGCTGACTGCTTTGTTGCTGACGAGCTACATGGTACGTAGTATGTTGTCGTACTTACTGATGAATCCTCACTTGAGAGATATCTATCCGCTCACACACACCCCACTTCTTCTTCCATGCTGCAGCCTTTTTTGAAGAACCAAGTTCCTCGTAAAGATATCGATCAGAGTCTTTATTGCACACCCGACGCGGTACACATTGATGGCTGCAATGGTTTTGAAACCAATCCCCTTACAGACGATTTTGAAGACGAGGATGCTCCTACTCTCAGAGTGGTGTAGCCTTGTGACCTGTCTTTTTTGCTTCCAAGCACAAACTCTTTCTGTTTCCTCGGTCACCCCTGTACCTAAAATTTCAAGTGTCTTTCATCATCTTCAAACCGTTATCAAATTCACCACGTCGTCACAATTCATTCTGTATCTACCATCCCTAAGACTTAGCAGCTCAACGTCTAGCCCTGTTACCTCTTCTCCCTCTCGTCAGTACACAATGCTACCTTATAAGTCGCTAAATAGGTGCGAGCTATTCAGGCATGGACTGGCGCCGATTACTCAATCTTGGTAGTAGCAATACATCCATGCTTGCACAAGAAACGAAACACATTATGCCACCAAGATGCAGCAGCCTGCTCAGTCGTTTGGTACAACGTACGATCAAAATCTATCAGTATCCATACCGATATTACGGACGTGGACTTCGAGCAAGCAGGCTGGCTCGCTGCTGCGGCCCACCCCAACCCAGATCTGACATAACAGCAGTCCTTACAAGACGCTACTTAATCCATCCGTTTACCTCTCTTGTTTACTGTGCAATTGCAAGAAAGAGGGTGCACCTATGGCTCCCTGCAGCCCTCGCGATAATCGTCGCTGGAAACAACTCCCTGATAATTCAGAGTATCTTGATCGTGGATCGGAAAACAGGTCGAACCCCCAAAGCATCCCTCGACTCTTTTCCAGACCGTGTGGCAAACTCATATTTTGGTTGCTTCTTTCCGCCTCAATGCGGAAGAGAAGAACTGGAACCGAATGAATTTTTGACAAACCCAACCTATCAATGCCTCGATAGAAGCCTTGATGAGCACACTTCTTTAAATATTTGCAAATCTATCTGATCTTGGATTTACCAACTGCTCGCTGCGTCGTCACACATACAGCAGCAACGGCACATAACCACCCAAGCGCCGATTCCATCATGTACATGACTGCAAGAAAAAGAAGAAAAAAGCCGAAACAAACGCCGCGGATAAGTCTATTCTGCTGCAAGATCCACTTCGCAACATGAAGTGGCCCCACAACCCAGTTGGAGACGGAATTCGTGTAGGTTTCGTGTTTACAGAAAAGATAAAAGTTCAATGAGCACAGCATGCGATGGGGAGCCTTGAAGGTGTGCGCAATCCATTGCATTGGAATTTCATAATTCCCGGTGAAAGGAATCTCCACTCCAGCCTTATCTTCCAGGAGAGAAACGTAATTAGACGCGCGAACCCTGTTCACCATGATCCTTCCAGAAGGTGTGAACGGAGCGTAGGCCCCCTTGGCGATGGTGGTGCCAACTTTGGTAATCGAATGCATTTCACCAGAGCTTCCGACAGCGACACGATCGCCAACTCCAACCAGAGAAGCAGGAATGCTCTTGAAGAGCGAGGTATCGCCCTTCTTCTCGACAAACAACAGATGGTCGCGAGAGATTTGTAGAGGCTTGGCGACGTTTTCAACTGCAATCTCGAGGTACTCGGACTGTACGTCCCGTTCGAAATGCCCGAAACTGTAGACTTGTTCAAACTTGCCAGTTCCAACATGGACCATGTCGCCAATCTGGAGGTCTTTCATGTTGGCGGTTCCTCTGTTCATGACTTCAACAGTGGACTTTCCAGAGAAGCACAAAGATACAGGTTGTGCGCAGAACGAATATGTAATTGGTTCATGGCAGGCGTATTGGCCAGGACCGAGACCAGAGCCCCTGTGAGTGTCGCCACTGAAGCCACCGTCTGGAGATGGAGTGCACTGTGTAGTTGCGGGGACGACCTTTTGAGCGGCAGCGAGAGCTGGCCGGACGACCTGAAGAATCTCAGCGGCGTGCCGGTATGAAAAGACCTTTCCACCTGCTGGATGGTAGGCGTACTGTTTGGCCACAAGAGCAGGATGAGGCCAGTTGACAGCAAACTGGGGCGAAAGGAAATCAATCGTGACACGATCGTCGTAGATCCAGAAATCAACGTTGTAACTGACAGGTGGCTGGGTGACCTCACCGTTGGACATTGGGTTGATGGCAGCAAAAGTACCTTGGCCTTCAGCATCGAGGAAGGACTCGTAGTATCCTTCAGCATCATTATGCACGATCGCCATACCCAACTCTTCAAACATGGCCAAGACAGGATCACGTTCTGGAGACGACACAAATGCTCCGGTTTCTTGATTTGCTGTGGTTTGGCGGTAAGAGAAGAATCCAGCCATGGCACGGACGCCCCTGTCTTGAGCTGTTTTCGCGGCGGCTGTGAAGTCGGTCGCCGCGGCACAGAGGGCATCCTTGTCCGGCTCGACCTGAACATCAACGCCCTCTACGCCAACGGCTTTGGCGAGATCTTCCATTCGCTGGATCACGGCAATCATACTGCGAGGAATGTCAGTAGCTTGAATTGGGTTGTAAACATCCGTGAGCTGAATGATTCCAACACCTTGCGCCGAAGCAGCTGCGCGGAAGTCATCCGACAAGAGGAAGCCATAGAATGATCCAAAAATTATGACTTCAGGCCATCCGTTCTGGTCAAGTAACTGTGTGTTGACTTCGTCACAGTAGAAGTTACTAGCAGAACACGAGGGCGAGAGATCCAGTTGGATCGAGTCGAGAAAGGCTCGTTCGGCATCGTTTGGATCGGCCGGGAAGATAGCTGGATCGTAAGGGGTGTTGGTGTGATCGCCAAGCTCTTGAGCGTTTTCGTTACCATCTGCATAGATGCCGTTGATGTTGGATCCTGAAGCGCTTCTTTCACCAAAAGTTCCGATAATCTGGGATGGTTCGATACCAAAATGAAAGAGTGCGATAGCGTCCATGGCACCACAGACAATCTTGGGTTTGTCGGGGGTCCAGGTGATCGTCTGGCCTACATCGTCAGTGAAAGTGCCTCCGAGGGCGACGGGTGGGAGGAGCAATCCAAACACAAACGAGACCTTCATCGTTTTCGTCTCGTCTCAAAAAGTGAGGGTATTGAAATATTAGGTTGTTGAAAGAGGCTGCAAATTTGTCGGCAGCACGCGTATAGCATGTGCTTCCAAATTTATTGCACTATTGTCCATTCACGGAGAGTTGTCTTCCAGATTCTATTTAGTATCGTGATGAGGACATGATGTGGGTTGAAGCTATAACATTTCGGTAGATAGATGTGCGACCAACGTACGGCATGCTTATCTCGCGCCAGACACGGGCTGAGTGAACAAAGTTCAGAAGGGTAGCGCGCCCCGCCGGCGTCAGAAGCATGTTGAATGTGCCTCTGGGACTCTCAAGGTCACATCATAGAAGTTCTCCGCTACACCATCTTCATCTTTGCTTCTTTTACAGGGCGGTGCAGGTGCGTGTCCTAAGTGTGCCTCTGGGACGACGTCGTCCCATCGCTTTTGTCTTCAGCTCCATAGACTACTCTTACGGGAATTCGTATCTGTGTCCACGATGATTGACAATCTTTCAAGCTCCGAGCGGGCATCGATCGAGGCCGCCAAGACTAATGCTGCCATGGCGGGGAGCAGTGCCGGTGGCACCGACTCAGAAATGGGTCTTGGTTTCGAAGAATCGCCTGGTCCAGATAAGCAGAAGCAGCGTCTCAGGTTGATTCTTTGTGTTGGGCTTGTTCTGGTCGTGGCAATGGGGCTCGCTTTTGGTCTTGGCTTTGGGCTTGCTGGCCGCGGGAACAAGAGCAACCCCACGACCATGAGCAGCACCGGGAACGAACCAGTTGCACCGCCTACTACTCCAGCTCTACCACCTACGCCATCTCCATCCCCTGCACCCCAACCTATTGCAGATGTCAAGGCAGTCCTGACGCCACTAGTCTTGACACCGGAAAAATTTGAGAGTCATTGGACTCTCCAGTCCCGTGCCCTAGTTTCTCTGGAAGAGGACGAAATGGTTGGTGGCTACAGCCCCGAGCGTTTGGTGCAGCGGTATGCACTCAAAGTCGTCTACTTTTCAACGAATCGAAGACAAACAGATGCCAGTGATGCAGCCTATGGGAAAGGCAATTTCGGTCCCTGGCGAGCACCTAGGTAAGTCTTGCTCCAGGATCCTATTGAGATGAGAGGAGGTTTCATGGCAATATTTGACATTTTGTGTGAAAAGAAAAGCTAACACACACGCGCTCCAATGCTCAAGACACTGGGACGATCACGACCGAGACGAGTGCTACTGGCACGGTGTCACCTGCGATGCCAACGGCATGGTGACGGGCATTGACCTCACCGACACGCATCTCACGGGAGAGATCCCCATCGAAATTACTCTCATCTCACACTCCTTACAACGGTTGATATTGAACGACAACCCTGGACTCGGAGGAGTCGTTCCCCATTTTCTTGGAGACATGACCAGTCTTGGTAAGTGAACAAGCAGCCATTGGTTTACCTTACACCAGTCATAGAATTGTGATGTTGTTACAACTAACTCCCACTGTCTCGTCGTCATCGCCGCCAACCATATAGTTGAAATTTCTCTCGTCGACACTGGGTATCTTGGTGCCATTTCGAACGCCATCTGCGACTTGAGTCTGTTTAGCTTCATGGTGAATTGTGACGAAGTGCAATGTCCATCTAACTGTTGTACGAACTGCAGTCGTCGAGCATAGGCGAGAACTAGATGCTTTGCTAATACCGCTGTTTATCGCAAGTCCCACGTCGACGACTTAGATAACTGATACTAGTAGTTATTACACAACAGTTACGAGAGATAGACCTTCGTCCATCCACTTGCGAATGAACAACATAAGTTTATCTCGAATCATATTGGGGTTGCCGCAACATAGAGGGAGAGAGCGAGAATACAAAACTAGAGATGATACAATGATGTAATAAGCATGTAGTCTACATTTCGAACTCTTCTTGATAGATGACACATTTCGGAGCCAGCCGACCCAGCTGTTCGGTTCGACGACAACGAATTTCTGTTTGAACACTGTTGAGGAGTCCTTCAGGTCCACAAAAGAAGGCTCCTGGAACTTGAGCTTCGAGAACTGGTGCTACGATTGACGATACCTCCGGTCTGCCTTCTGACAGTTTCACCGTTACTTGAGTGTTGCGACCCGTCACATCGTCGAAGGGCAAGGCAAGTGCCTCGCTACATGTACTAGCGTCCGAACATGCTCGGTCGCCAGGATCCTCTTCATCTTGCAGCAACACCGAGTGGTTGCCTCTATTCTGAGAGCATCGATGAACCATTTCAAAGATGATTCCAATAAAAAGAGTCCAGATGGCCATGGCATACAAGTTGTAGGCTCGAAAGTAGACTCCATGAGGGAATTGTTGAATGGCAGTGACATAGAAGTACCAATGAAATAGCAGCCCTCCAATGGCACTTGTTTCAAATGCCAACCAATAACCTGCTATCACTCCAGTTGCTGTTGTAAGGCGATGAAACGAAAACTTGGCCGCTTCCATAGCCGTGCCGTGAGAATTTTCATAGAAGCGTGTGGTGCTGTTACCTTGACACTGTGATCGTAGTGGTGCGTTTTGATAAGAGCTGGGGTATACATCTTGAGGATGCTCTCGATGCTCTTCATCCTCAAAGGACTCAAGCGATGAACTGCTAGTAGTCCCGGTGGTTGTTGCGGTCCTCTCGCTAGTTTCAGTAGGCGACAATGAGATTGGCCTGCCTTCATCGCTGCCCGTGTAGTGAATACAAATATTAATCTGGCAACATTGTCTTCTTTGCTCGTCCACGCCAACACCAACGCCAGCAAGAGCATCAGCAGCATCTTCTTCAACACAAGTATTTACCAAGGCCGAAAACTGGGACTGACAAACGTAGCGAATCAATCCAATGTCGCGACAAGACCAATGAAGGTCTACACGGTGAGTTGTTTTCGCTGATGCTGCCTCTTCTTCTGTTTCTTCCTCTTCATGACATCGATTTAACGCTTTGTGCATCATTTGAATCATGGACAGAAACGGCGTAATTCCGATTCCTCCTGTGACTATTAACACAACATCATGGCGCAAGGCTTGTGCAGCCCAATCAGGGCCAAAATAGAAGCCGTCCACCAGAATGGTAGGCGGTGGAACACCGTCTTGTTGCAGCCTATCGTACAAAGCCTTAGTAAAGTAGCCGTATTTCCGAAACAACAGCTTGAGCTTGGAATGAGTATCATGTGGCGTACTTGCCACAGTGAAGGGGTGCCATAGGAGCGATATAGAGGGGACACAGATTCGAACATATGGGGCAGCTTGTCGATTCTCCAAGACGCTTGCGACTGCCGATTGAGAAAATACCATCTCCGCGCATCCACCGGAATCACGCAAAATGGTTCCTGCAACTGTACGCCCTGATCAAGAAAGTAACTCGCCAGTGATTGAATGATGAATGGTGATGTCGTACAGAAGTAGTATATCAATCCAGGTACGAGGTAGAGAGAAATGAAGGAATAGTGTACGACGGCGAAGACGAGCATGAGCGTGCCAAAAATCACATGACTGATATAGAAAAAGCGGTAGCTGTGTCGACGAATGCGCGATTCAGACTGGTCATTGTGAGAAACAGCAGAGACAGAGAGAGCACTGATGACACCAGTAAAGTTGCGCAAATACCCGTAGCAATCGCTCTCTTGGTTCGCTTCCTTGTAGGAACATATCGATCGAGGCCGCATACAATTCAACGGTGGGAACAACGCTGCCAGCATTGCTTGCAGAAAGGGGACGTCATTCTGAATTCCCTCGTAGCCATAGATGAGACAGTACATGAGTCCGTGATACATTGTACACCAAAAGCAAATGCGACCTGCCCATATATGCAATTGCAGAGCGTGAATTGGGGACCAACCCAAGGCTGCTAGTAGTGGTGACTGTCGCGCGACAGGGATCATGAAGAATGCCAGCGCCATAACAGCTGCCGACCCCGCAGGATTGGCGCCGGCGACAATCAAGGTCACAATGTAGGGCAGGTCTGGGCCTCCCTCCTCGCGTACGCGTGCCACCAAACCTAGAGCTCCATCCAACATAATGATCAGGGCGGGAACAATTAACACCAGAACCGAAAACAACTTGATTTTGGGATCTCCAGCTGTCAAGGACAACCAGTATTTTGCGAAGGTAGACGTGGGCACACTGCTAGCTTGAGTTTGTTGGTGTTGAAAATGCCACGAGGCCACAATCAGGAGAGACGTGATGAAAAGGGGAAATACCAACAACCACAGAGTCGGACCGATGCTAACACCATGGAAGTGATGTTCCTTACCAGTAGTGATAGTAGCACCCTGACGACCCAAACCCGTCATTGCGTTGGTCCAGGTTATCCAGGGGTATGAAAAGGCCTCGCACACTCCTTGGAGACCAGGACCGTGGAAGTGAACAACGTTATCACAGACCATGGCAAGCGTTCCAGAAAGGAACACAGATACTGATGCAGCATACAGTAGCCGTTTCCACGCAATAGAGCTGATCATTCCTTGTCTTTATGTCTTGTTAGCTCTCTACAAAGGTCGAGAGCATAGACAATGCCATCATTCTGCGAGTTCAAAGTTGTCAATTGCAGCATTTGTTGTCGCACGCGTGCTCATGTGTAAGAGTGGTGCAAGACTACAGACAAACCCTCTGGCGTTAGCAGTGATTTACTGGGAGTAGCACCCAGTCGTCTACTGGCACGCAGCGCACAGAGGGTAGAGCAGGCCACCGGCGCACGGCACAACGCTCTGGACACAGCTGCTGGACCGGACACACGTTTGGCGCGTGTATAGGCGGAGAATTCCGAGGAACAACTGGTCAAGTACCTGGTAAACCCTCATTCATGTGCTTAACGTGACAGCAAGCAAAACACCATATGATTTGTACTCTACAAGG
The DNA here is from genome assembly GCA_032274145.1 of Herpochondria borealis. Taxonomy (NCBI): domain Eukaryota; phylum Rhodophyta; class Florideophyceae; order Ceramiales; family Ceramiaceae; genus Herpochondria; species Herpochondria borealis. The sequence goes on along the minus strand of JAVCKV010563596.1, from coordinate 11,832 downwards.
ATTAGAGAAGAGTGTTCCATCCACCACGTCCGTGTCGCTTGTTTTGAAGCAAGACCTTCATAGTATCTGAAGTTCAAACTCTATGGTTTTAATTTCTTCTGTATCTAAGTTCAAGTCAGCATGGTATGTGTTTGTTTTGTCCTTGTTGTGCAGTACGACTAGCATTGTTACGTCTAACCAAGGTTAGGCATGAAAGTCATGTGTTTCCTTTAGACAGGGAGACCTCCTCGGCGTGGGCCAAGCACGTTCGAAGCATCTGTTTTCTCGCCAAGTCCAAGCACGTTTTGGCACTTCAGGTCCGCATACGCAGCTGTCAAACGGTCCACAGTTTGAACCTCAGCTGCCCGCAAGCACTCACGAGGCTGTGTTGTTTAGAGAAGTGAGTGAGAAAGACAAGTGTCAGCGATGTTTGTATCCTATTGACAACCAAACACAGAAAGCAGCCGCCGATCACTTACGTCGTAGTATTTCTTGTTTGGCTTATCGGCACCCTCTGGGTTTCCGATCTGACCTTGCAAGTAGTCGTGGTACTTCGCCTCGAAGTTCTTGATGCCCTCCCAGTAGGCCCACTGGGTGTCGGTGTCGATATTCATCTTGATCACACCGTAACCGATCGATCTTTGAATATCAGCAACGTCGGATCCACTTCCTCCGTGGAAGACAAACTTGACAGGCTTTTTGTCCTCAGGGGCCTTATCGCCAAGCTTGTCACAAATGAAAGCCTGGGCTCTGTTAAGGATTTCAGGCTCAAGCTGGACGTTGCCAGGCTTGTAGACACCGTGCACATTTCCGAACGCAGCGGCGACAGTAAACATTGGGGAAACTTCCGTGAGCAACTCGTAGGTCTGGTAGATCTCCTCAGGAGTGGAGTACAAGTCTTCTTGGGCAACATCCGTGTTGTCAACGCCATCTTCCTCTCCTCCGGTGATACCAAGTTCCATCTCGAGCAAAAGGCCGATCTTCGACATTCGACCAAGGTAGTCTTTGCAGATATCAAGGTTCTCCTCAAGTGGCTCCTCTGACAAATCAATCATGTGAGAGGAGAAGAGAGGTTCCCCGTGATCCTCATAGTAACGCTCAGAGGCAGCCAACAAACCGTCAATCCATGGCAAAAGAGACTTGGCGCAATGGTCGGTGTGAAGAATCACAGGCACGCCGTACTGTTCCGCCATAGTTCTGACGTGGAAAGCACCAGAGACTGCACCCGCAATGGCAGCGCGGTAGTTCTTATTGTCCAATCCCTTACCACCGTAGAACTATGCAAGGATACATCACTGTCAGCTGCGAGGCAGTACGTCATGATACACATCGCTTTTTCATTGCGAGACTTACCTGCGATCCACCAGAAGAGAACTGGATAATGATTGGGGCGTCGTTCGCGCGGGCAGCTTCCAGACAGGCGTTGATACCAGAGTTCGAGACACAGTTCACAGCAGGAATAGCGTAACCTATACGAAGAGACAAGAGCGGTGAGATCCCGTGTGAAATTTCGAAGAACAAAACATGAGGCACCACTCCCCAGCGTGCAAAAACACGGGCTTCTCCAAAGAAATGTGTGCCAAAAAAATCGAACTCAACTACGTCATGATTCTCCATCCACCTCATGTTCCCCAATCCCCAAAACACCATGACCATGCGCCTTTTTCTAAACGACGAAGCATCGAAGGTATGAATGAACCTTGGCCGACGAACCAGATCGTGGCACTCATATCATCCCCCGTAGCTAGACGGTTGCACATTCTGATCGTTCAGATAGTTGTCGGGCGCATATCTACAAAACAAATAGTGGCGGCATCCACAGATCCAACAGTATCATGAATCTCACGAGGGGGCTGGGTTGACTTTCACGATCTTACCGTTTGTTTTCGCATGGTCAAGCAAATCTACCAAAGCTTGGCCGGAAACAACACCGGGGTGGATAGTGTCGGGGAGGTTGGGGTAACTCTCCATGGCACACTCATCGGAGCATGGAATGTTGAAGTCTTCGGCCACATTATTCAAAGAAGTAGAATGAAACGCAGTTCGTGCAACAGGGGCGAACGCCTGTGTGCATGCAACGAGAGAAGCAATGGCAATGGTAAGCTTCATCTTGATAATATATATCTAAAGAGTTGACGGATCTAATGGGCACTACGGAAGGTTGAACAAGGTGATGAGCAAATGCATTTCCGTGACATTTGCCTACGTACGCACACGGTAATATCTTGTCGTGGCAAGGCCGCCAACGTACTTCGACAACCTGAGGTCTACGTGTAGATCAACCAAAGAAGAGCTCGCGTAGTCATGAGTATTTTCTGTACTTCGTACGTCTTCACCGCTACTGAGTACGGTTATACCGTTCGGGTATGTACCTACAGTATTTGTAGATCTACTGTATTACTGGCAAGGCAAGCAACAAGGCGCGTGTAGTAGGGCGTGGCGGCAGTTTGCCTGAAGCCTTGGCGATTGTGTAAGCAGGTGGCGACATGGTGGCGACATACATGCCTGCCAGTCAATTCAGGGATGATCACATTGTGTTAGAACGCATCGTTGAGAGGGGGCATTTAGGCCAACATGTAATGTACTACCTGCTATCAAGCTTGAGAATTGGCCATACCGATACGCGTCGTCTCTAATCGTCGGCGGGGTCTCTTGCATCCATCTCTGTCTTTCAACTGCCCGACTTGAACAAGCACGAAAAGATCAGGAGACGCTAAAACAAAAAATTCACACGGATCAAGGCGGGCCAGAAACCCCTAAGGCCTCTCTAGTCGTCGCCACCTGTCCTTTCTTAACCCCAAAGGCCCTTCCTCTCCGAGGGAGCCTTGGTTCCTTCTGGTTGATCTGCATTGCAACACCCGACTTACAGCACCTCTGTCGCGATCTTCTGGGATCTCTTGCAATTTTCCGCACTTGGGCTGCGATCCTTACACATTGCTGTTCGAAAACTTGAAGCTTTTAAGGCTTGCGAATGACTGAATCGTCTGGCCTCTCTGCAAGTGCTCTCACTCGACAGCTGCCTCTAGAACGGAATCTTGCCTTTTCATAAGTTGAGATACTCTCGCGATTGGAATCTTGCATTTTCAAACTTTGAGATTCCCTTGCGCTCAAATTTCAAAAATCCAAAAGGGTTCCGATAATCTATGAGAATGCCGAACAGTAGAGTACGTGACGGTTCTATACTACAGTAGATATGCTGTTCCCACACGTTTCGTTTTGGCGCACTTTCAGTGTGTACTTTATCGACGTCAAACAGGAAGTTCAAAGTACACGTACGTGTCGCTTTTCTTTGCGAACGTTTTCTCATCTGACCTAAGCGAGAATCTCGTCGACATTACCTCGTTTCTCGATCCACCACACATTTGGTTTGTTCCTTCATCATCACATAATATCCGACAATACACAATAATAACATGAAGTTCTCAGTTGCCGCTCTTTTGGTCGCCCAGACCGCTGCTTTCGCCCCTGCCAAGTTCGGTGTGAGCCAGTCCTCTGCTCTCAAGGCCACCGCCACTTCTGATGTCGTAAGTGAAAGTATCTTTCCGCCCCGAACGCTAATGAGAAACTTGAGAACCCAGAATGCTTTGCAAGTCAATCCAAGGTCAGTCTGTGCCAGTGACTAACTCCACTCCTTCTTCTCTTTGCCTCAGACTTTCAGCAAGCTCCCTAAGACTGTCAAGCCTGGTGTTGTGACCGGAAAGGCCCTTGTCGATCTCCTTGACCACGCTAAGGAGGCCGGCTTTGCCATCCCTGGAGTCAACATTGTTGGAACCAACTCTATCAATGCTTGCATGGAGGCCGCCAAGAACTATGGAGGACCCATCATGGTCACCTTCTCCAAGGGAGGTGGACAGTTCATTGCTGGAAAGGCCGCCGACAACACTGATGACGCTGCCTCCATCGCTGGATCCATCGCCGGAGCCAAGCACGTCCGTGAGGTCGCTGCCCTTTACGGTGTCCCTGTCATCCTCCACACCGACCATTGCCAAAAGGCCTGGTTGCCATGGATTGATGGTCTCATGGATGCCAACGAGGAATACTTCAAGGAACACGGAGAGCCTCTCTTCTCTTCCCACATGCTTGACTTGTCGGAGGAGTCTCTTGAAGACAACATTGGCATCTGCAAGTCGTACATGGAGCGCATGGCCAAGGTCGACTGCCTTCTTGAATTCGAGCTCGGTGTGACCGGTGGAGAGGAAGATGGTGTTGATAACACTGATGTCGACTCTTCCCGTCTGTACACTCAGCCAGAGGAGGTCTGGTACGCCTACCAACAGCTTTCCGAGGTCCCTAACGCCGCCTTCACATGCGCCGCTTCCTTCGGAAACGTGCACGGTGTGTACGCCCCAGGTAACGTTGACTTGCAACCTGTCATCCTTCACAACACCCAAGCTTTCATCCAAGAGAAGCTCGGAAATGACGAGAAGAAGCCAATGAAGTTTGTCTTCCACGGTGGTTCTGGATCTTCCCCTGAGGATATCAAGTACGCCATTAAGGCCGGTGTCATCAAGATGAACATTGACACTGACACCCAGTGGGCCTACTGGGACGGAGTCCGTGCTTACGAAGCCGAACACCACGACTACCTCCAGGGCCAGATCGGAAACCCTGACGGAGACGACATTCCTAACAAGAAGTACTACGACCCTCGTATGGCCCTTCGCTCCGGAGAAGAAGCCATGGCTGCCCGTTTGTGCCAGGCCGCTGAGGACTTGAACTGCGTCAACGTGCTCAACTAAATGCGCACGTACACACACATACAAGACCGTGTCTCCCCTTTTTCTGAAAACTCATCAAACACTCCATCACAATATATATATATCGCATGTCGGTGCCACGTCGACAACAACAACACCATCACAGCACGATAATCAGATTAAAAAATGCTAACAATCACTACTTGATTTTACAAGAAACTCTGACTGATATACCCCTTGTAAATTGTGAGAGTTCAACTGGACATGTGCAGTATGGCTTCTCGCTGGAGTACATGTACTGCATCTGTTTCAGCACCAGACACAAAAGCTTGATCGCCTTTGTAGCCTTCAATAATGCATAGACATCATGGCAGAGCACGCAGGCTGGAAATAGGCCAGACATGATGCTTGTACAGGTGTACGATACCGTTAGGTCTAGCAAAAGCAAAAGCTACTAGCTATTCCTAGAACAGTACTCCAGTACAGTACTCAGTAGTGTAAGGTAAATATAACGGAACGAGAAACTGAAAATAACGGTAGAATTGTCTACGCTAGACGTCATCAAATAACGTCACCTAACATTCAACATGCAACTACATGCACAAGTCACTGGTGCTTACGACTGCAGGAACTTTTACGATTGGCCATTGATGACTCGTGTACACCCATAACCTATTACGAATCAAGTGAAACAGTTCTGGCACACAATTTCATTTGAATCTGTTCGACGTCGACAACTTCTCCTCACTCCAAAGTATCTTTCACAATGCAGTCTCAAAACACTGGTTACGGTCCTGAACTTCGTGGTTCTAACATCACCCTCTCCAAGATCACGGACCCCACCGATCTTGCCAGTCGTCAGACCAAAATTATCTGTACTTTGGGTCCTTCATGTTGGGACGTCAAGGGCGATAACCAGCTCGAAGAGCTCATTGAAAATGGTTTGAGTGTCGCCCGTTTCAACTTTTCTCACGGAGACCATGCTGGACACAAGGCCTGCTTGGATCGCCTGCGTGAGGCTGCCAAGAACAAGGGAAAGCACGTTGGTACGTTCATGCTCGTCGCCATTCATTCAAATCTCATTGTTTTCGGGCGCGCTTCGTAGGATCTACAGGATCCTCGTATGTACGCACTTGATATCTGCCGGAACCAAAAACTTCCGAACAAGATACCTTTTCGACGAAAATCTGAGAGCAGATGTCGTTTTACGCTTGACCGTCTTCTCTTTCTTACGTTATCCTTCTCTTGCTTGCCCCCTTGTACAGCTGTTCTCTTGGATACCAAGGGACCTGAGATTCGTTCTGGTTTCTTCGCCGACGGCGCCAACAAGATCCACTTGAAGAAGGGAGAGACTCTTGTCCTCACCACCGACTACGCCTTCAAGGGTAGCGAAAAGAGGCTTGCATGCTCATACCCTTCCCTTCCAAAGTCTGTGACCCCAGGCCAGCAGATCCTCTGCGCTGATGGTTCCCTCGTCTTGACGGTCCTCAGCTGCGACCCTGGTGCCGGTGAAGTCTCTTGCCGCATCGAAAACAATGCCTCTATTGGAGAGCGCAAGAACATGAACCTTCCTGGTGTCATTGTCGATCTTCCTACTCTCACTGACAAGGATATCTCCGATATCAAAGACTGGGGTATCCCAAATGAGGTTGACTTCATCGCCGCCTCCTTTGTCCGTAAGGCTGCGGATGTCAAGAAGATCCGCGAAGTCTTGGGACCAGACAACCAGCACATCAAGATTATCTGCAAGATTGAAAACTTGGAGGGTCTTGAGAACTACGATGAGATCCTTGATGCCACTGACGGTATCATGGTCGCCCGTGGTGACTTGGGAATGGAGATTCCTCCTGAAAAGGTCTTTTTGGCACAGAAGATGATGATCCGCAAGGCCAACATTGCTGGAAAGTATGTCGTGACTGCCACCCAGATGCTCGAAAGTATGATTGTCAACCCTCGCCCAACTCGTGCCGAGTGCTCTGATGTCGCCAACGCTGTCTTGGATGGTACCGACTGCGTCATGCTTTCCGGAGAGACTGCCGGAGGTGAGAACCCAACTGCTGCCGTCAGTATCATGGCTGCCACCTGCGTCGAAGCCGAGGGTGCCGTCAACCATGACTCCCTCTACCAAGCCGTCCGTAACTCTACCTTGAGCCGTTACGGTTCCATTGGAACTTCTGAATCGATTGCATCCTCTGCCGTCAAGACTGCGATTGACGTGGACGCCAAGGCCATCATTGTGTGTTCCGAATCCGGAGCCACCGCCACACAGGTTGCCAAATTCCGTCCTGGACGTCCCGTCACGGTCTTGACCAACCGTGGCAGCGTTGCCCGTCAATGTTATGGTGTGTTGAAGGGAGTCAACACCATTCTTGTTGACAGTTTGGAGAACACTGACGTGCTTGTGAATGACGCTGTGGAAGCTCTGAAGAAGGCTGGTGTTGCCAAGGCCGGTGAAGCCGTTGTCGTCGTGCACGGAACTTTGTCGCATGTTGGTGCCACCAACGTGATGCGAATCCAATATGCTTAAAGAGAGAACTCAATATGTTTAAAGAATGAAATGAGAAAAGTTTATTACTATTACAAGAAGCTTTTAAACACTAAATTCGATTTTGATTGACGAACCTCCTGTGCTGGCGTAAGTTGCAATACATGTGCGCTGCCGCTGAACAGGTACATCGGTCTAGCAACCTGGTACGGTACATGTAGGGGTTAGAGACTTGCTCTCTTCAGATAGAGCCAATGACCAGCGGGATGCTACAGTAGTTATTAGAAAGGGCATAGGGTCTACAGTACGCATACAAGGTACAATGACTCGAAGTTAGTATCGACGTCAGTTTCTTCATGATGTCTACTTCGCGGAGTTGCGAGTATGTACACGTCTGATGATGAACAAATCTACACGTTGACTAGGCTACGTGCAAGTCACACATCAGCAGCAGAACTCCCCAGAGATCGCCAAAGTTCTCGCAAAAGGTGCGACGTGAAAGGCAAGAACACGACTAAAAAGGTACGTAGGAGCCGCCTAGACTTTCATGCATTCTGCTTTCTGATGTTTCATGTTGCTCTCCCAGTACGCCGACTACTTCGGCTCAGTGGTAATGGCGAAGAGGTCTCTATAAATGCTGCGGAACACACTGTTGATGGAAAAAAGTTAGAGTTGATGCAGTACACCACGTACTGAGGTCTCTTGATGAGATCGATCTCGACGAACGAGAAGAACAGCACTCTTCTCATCTATCCCAAATGACACTGACGTTATGAAAGATGCTGCTTTTGATGCTGGAAGTCACTGTAACTGACTTTTGGTCGAATGATCGAACAAGGAAAAGGAGATCCAGCACGATGATGGGAATGACGCATTGTGCGGCGATCGTTATCCCATCGCTGTGTGACTGACCACTTTTAGCCTGCTGGTTTATGCGCGATGTGTCTAAAACACATGAATTGATTATTTACATCAGGCTAATAATTGAAATGCTGTTTCAGTAGTGAGAAATCAGGAGAGATGATACCCTCCTAGATACTGCCTTTTCAAACCGCGAATTCTTCAATCTTAAATCTCACAGTAAGGCCTGCATATGCCACACCACTTCCTCTCCGCCCCGAATACGGAATGGCGGTGAGCTTTTTGTTACCATTCGACAAATCATCCTCATCGTGGGAATCGTAGTCGCCATCATCATCGGCATACATGGCATACGGTGCAGAGTTCTCTGTACGGACGAGGTCGTCATTCAGGAAAAACTGGACAGAACCAACCGTTGCGGGAACGGTCTCGGCTCGAATATTGAGTTCACTTGGCAAGCCGTCGAGATAAAGGACATCACCGTCGTTGATATCTTGAATGTCTTCATTGCTGCTTGCATCGACCAACACAAACCTGGACAAATATGGACCTCCTCCCACCGGAGCTGCTACAGGAGTGGTTGGAGGATCCACTGGAGAATTCGTCGCCACAACAAAAATTGTTGCGGAAAACGATATTCCTGAGCTTCCACTTCCACCCGAACCCGAGAAGGGAGTGGCGACGATGGTGTGAGGACCAAGTTCTGCTAACGCTGGTTCTGCTCTATGGTCACCACGGCTGTCGCCACTTAACGCATAGGGAGCAGCACTCTCCGTCTTATGGTTGGTATCTCCATCCAATGAGAAGCGAACAGACCCAATAGATCCACTCGTCTCGGCTCGAATGCTGAGCTCAGCGCCGTCCGTGTCCAGAAAAATGAAATCTCCATCGTTGAGAGCACGAAGGACAACGTCGGAATCAGCGTCAATAAGGCTTAATCCTGTGACCTGGGGTCCAACTGAACCTGAAGTCGGAGCTCGAGTTGAAGTCGGCCCCGGAATCGGTGCTGTAGTCGGGTCTCGTGTCGGCGATGGAGTTGGCGGAGACGTGGGTGCTCGTGTTGGATCGGGGCGAGTGCTCGGTGTGAAACCGCATGGAGAAAAGTCCTGCTGTTCGTTGGCTCGAGTGCGCTCCAGATGACATTCAAGGAAGTCTTCCATATCCTCACGAATATCTCGCTCCGAATTCTTGATGTCGTCCTCCTCTTTGTTGTCTGTATCTTCGTAGCGACCATTGTTGTCGCACAGATCAAACAAGACCTCCGTGTCGCCGTCAAGGTCATATACATCGTTTCCCCATACAAAAGTGTTTGAACCCCTTTGCAATTCCATGTATTTGTAGCATCCACATCGTACCGCACGATCTCTATCCATTTCAATGAATATACACCTATCATCGTTCCACGTTGATGCAACCATTTCACTCTCAATGGCCGGCCTCCATGATTTTCCATCGGTTTCATAGTATCCAGGAGAATCCTCGTCAATTCCCGCGTAGTCAAGAATCGTCTTTACAAGATCCACAGTCGACACCATCCCATGGAATTGCATCGGAGAAATCTTGTCTGGAAAGTGAACGAACTGGGCTATACGGCCACCACTTTCCCAAATGGTTGTCTTACCCTCCTGGCCGTGGTCCATTTGAAAGAGAAAGAAAGTATTGTCTAGCTGGTCTGTGTCGTCGAGAGCTTGCAAAAGAGCACCAATGGCATCATCCAGCCAGATGCTACCAAGATGATTGTTATCATTCCGCCCATCGGCTCGTTGAAGGACTGTCTCTCGATAACTTTCACAATCACTGCCCCTGGTCATGCCTTTGACGACGGGTTCTGAAGAGAGCCTTCCTTCGGGTGTGTCCCTGCAGTCAAAGTCTGTGAGTGCGTCGTACACATCAGCCGAGTCGTGGGGAACAGTGGGATTGAAGTACATGAAGAATGGAGTCGAAGGGTCATCTTCGATGAACTCAACTCCTTTTGCAGCCATAAACTCCAGGTTGTGGCTGAAATCGCCATTGTGCCACTCGCGATTCTGGTTTTCTGCATAAATACTTTCTGCAAAGTCAAAGCCGCAGTCTCGAATAGTTTCTTGAAGGTCGCGGTATCTGTAATCATTATCGATTTCAGTCAAATGCCACTTTCCCGTCATTCCAGTGCGATATCCATTCTTCTTCATGATTGCAGCAATGTTGTTCTTTGAACAGTCATCACCGTCAGGTACGTCATCCTCGTCAACGAGTTTCGTGTTCGGAATACGAACATCTGCAACCCTGTCCCCCCAGTTTTCCTTTCGACCAAAGGCCGAACGAGAAGGATAGCGACCTGTCATTGTCGCGTAGCGAGAAGTGCCACACATTGTAGAAGCACTAGAGTGTTTTCGAGAAGGGGATGGCAGTGTGAGAAACGTTTGTACAACACTTGCATATTCAAGCAAAATCTTACGTATAGGCCTCCATCATTTGAAGTCCCTGCCTCCTGAGACGATCAATATTAGGCAGGTCAGGACCGAAGGTAATTTCGGGGCATTCATCGTTGTGGGGTGGAGGCGTCCACCGCTCAAGGAATTTCAAATCATCGGGCTGGCAAATGATGAAGTTTGGCTTCTTTTGAGCATTTGTGAATTGAATAATAGTACCCAGAAGGAAGGACTGGAGGAGAACAACGGCAGTGACAATCCTCATGGTTCACAAGCTTTATCTTTATCCTGGTTTGGAGGATCGGTGAAATTATAGTTTCAAATTGTGAACATGTGGTATCTACGATCCGTTTCACATTTCCATTTATTCATACACTGATACTATATTTTTAGACAACGGAAACTTTGTGTCACACTGTTGACGACGTATGCCGACGTAGTATCTTGATAAAAGTAAAGAGGACACTTGCCAAAATTACCACGAATCAGAATCCTCCGAGGCGGACTGGCCAAAATCTTTTGTGAGTCATGTGGCACGTGATCGAACCCATGTCACAAAATCCTCTCCGAACAAACATTTTAGACTGCGTAGACTACATTTCTACTCCATAGAACACACTCGGAGTATGGTGTTTTGACTGTACAACCTTCAAGCAGGAATGGTCTGCTTCCGGACTGCCGATCTTATAGTGGGTATCCAGCCCTGGCACCTGCCCTCGGGGAAGACCCAACATCATGATATGAGCCAACAGTACTTTCCAACAGCAAGTTGCTCAGGCTTGTAACAAGATTGGAAGCCTTCTGTGAAAAGATGGCGAGCAACAGAAAAGGGTCTGGACTGTCTTTCATCCAGCATCGCCGACACACTGGCTTCCTTTTCTGGTGTCTGTGGGTGGTGTGTGGGATTGGTGTAAGCTCTTCAAATGTACTGCAGAGCTTTGATGGACATCACCAGCAGCAAAGTCGGACAAACTCAATCTTGTATGCAGGATCTGGATCTCGCGTCTCAGGGGGTTACCGGTCATTCGTCCGATGTTCCAACCGCCACTTGCAGGAGGGGTAGGGCTGTCAGACATATTTTCACTCGGTACGAGGACCTGCCCGATATCTCTGCTATTGAACCAGGTGCTGTTTCAGCTTGTTTCAGCTTGCACCGAGGCAAGAGCTGCTTTGGTCGCCCGTGACGAAAAACCATTCTATTTCTTCGACGCCAACGATGTGACAAAGACCTCGACGATCATTGCAGTGAACACCGCCGGTGGCGAGTTTTCCATGGCGACTGACGTCCAACAAGAAGGTCAAGCGGACATGTTCGATATGCAAGTAGCCAGGGAGCCTGTGCCAAAGCTTCGAGGATGTCCTTGTTTCTCACCGCTATTGTGGCTCTCGTCGGAATCAA
>JAVCKV010563585.1:0-10700 GCA_032274145.1 Herpochondria borealis | reverse complement strand
GTATGGGTGCTTTCAACATGTCCGGGTCGAGGTCCAGCATTTCGTGTTCATCATCCGCTGCATGATCTACTGACAGTTCGTAAATTCGCGTGAGGAAGAAGCGCAAGAATAAGTTCAATGATCTCACTGATAGTATTCATGAGGAGTTACTATCGTTCGGAAAGGTTTTAATTCGTACGTTACCAACATGGTCAACGTTGGAGAGCATGGAACTCGAAAATATGTTCCCGCCAACACGCAAGTGGGTCGGAAGGGCATTATACATATGCTACAGGAATTCTTCACAATCGGGCACACATGCAAAACTTACAACAAGTGATGGTACTGAGACGATGTGTCCGCTACCACCGCTACCAGTGAGCACAACCAAATTCTGGTACACTCTATCAAGAGTTCATGAAGCTTCAGCTCTGCTGAAAATATCGGACCTTCTAGGAACTTCACATCCTTGGAATGAAATTTACAGTGATCCGGGTAAATTCAAAGATTTTTCAAAATCTGTAGCGAAGAAGATTGTCTTAAAAGTATCCCTACGTACGAATATATCTGAAATATGTACCAAACGGCGGCGAAAAGCAAGGAGCTATTTTTCTTCACACTTCTAGGTTTCAATATCTGGTGCACTGCAAAAAGTAGACAGTTGCGGAAACAACAACGGTAAAGATATGCGTGACGCAAAAAATGCCGAGCTTCGTAAAAACTTATTCCTACCAGTAGTGTAACCTGGAACGAGCTTGTCGAATTAGCGTACTTCACCGAAACTTTATCTCCACAAGGGAGGTGTGGATCCACAAAAATCTGCTGCGCAGAATACAGAGCGCCCTGCTCATTTCTTTCTATTCAGCCCTGTTTCCGAACAGGTGTTCCTCGCGTTTCTAGGATACACACCGAACTGCACCGGATCGAGCGTAACCGGCATGGGTTTTCTTATCCCTTGCTGGATTGGATATTTGGATTGCCGCTTCTATTTGTTGTATGACCATCCCATACGTACGTAGTGCTGCATTGCAGCAATCATATCACGAGTGTATACCCGACTTTTTCGAATGTGCTGTCCATGAAATTCTGACCGGTGCATACAAAATCGTTAGTCTCGCTTATCCCGAGTGCATAGACAATGTTCCGGTCGCAGACGCCGCCAATGTACTACGCGATGGCCCGAAGGAAGTATGTTACCATGACTGGACGAAATTTCACTACATTCGTGTACGACCGGGATGGTACGAGAAGCACATTAGTGTAAGCGCCGGACATGGCTATGGTTGTTATATTTGGAAGGAAGGGCTAAACGAATTGATATACAAACTTTTTTCCGAGTTCATCTCTTTAATCAACATGGAATGTCCCACTTCGCCCATAATTACCTCATGATCGCGTAACGATGTCAATATTGGTGTGAATTTGTTTACATACACTACATCGTAATAACAATACACGGCGGGCAAAAAGGGCGGATTTTACTTGATCAGCGGTGACATGAACGACGCAACACACGTCATCGACGTTAAATTTCACAAGTTCATGACGAAAAGAATCCCAAATAAACTCGTCGCATAGAGCGTGGCGCGAAATACCCACCCGCTGCTCAGAATTATTACGTGGTTACACAATTAGTAGAGCCTACATCAGAACAGCACTTTCTCTATCACCGGTGGTGCGATTCGTAAGTCTACCAGACATCAATACCTTCTCAAACTTCATACAGACCGAACGTTCATCCAAATTCACCTTGCACCCGAGTATGTATCGGATGGTTAGTTTTTAAGGTCCAAACTCTTTGCGCAATGCGAAATTTTTCATGGTAATATCCTTCGCATGGCACACGGGCGAAATATTCCCAGATTTTTCATTGCATTCAATATTGGTGGATGTCGGAATACGACACGCCTTTATGTGAGCCGTACGCACAACTTCCACAGTATAATAACGGTTTTGAAGGTTTTCCAGAACTCTTTGCGCGAACGCAATGCAACCGGGACGCCCTACGGATAACACAGACTTGAGAATATCCGGAGCTTGGATAATGTTAGACATAGTTAACCTTTTACAAACTATGTATTTCCTGTTAATGTACTAATCATCTTCTTCGGAACATACTGTTCTTGCATTGGATCAAGAAAAGATCGGGAAGAATTGCGTAATGCTTCTTTCATTGCTATGGAAGTAAGTTTAGATTTTTTTTCTTTGTTACGCTTGAACAGAATATGTGAATACTCGAAGATGGACGCGTGAAAAAAACGGAGGCTACCAAAAAGAGTTAAAATATTGTTCGATATGAGCCATAATATGATGCTTGAGAGAGGCATGAAATTGATGTTCACACTCAGAGAGAATTGTTGATACCGCATATTTGAAGGAGAAACATGATTTCTAAGTATCTCTGTTCAAAATTGTTGGATAGTCTCATTTTCTTGTATTATTTGCTCAATAAAAACGATTTGATGTATTAGTTCTGCATATAAAGTTTCCACCGTGATCAACGGATCAGTATTTCCGAGCCCAAGCCTGGCGTCCAATACCGGGCACAACATGAGAAAACAATGTCCATGCTACGATATAACTTACCCTGCATCATACCCTTCAATACATCTTTTGATATACTCTATATTCCCGGCCGTCTTGATCCTGATGACTAAGGTCTAGTTTCACTCTGTGAAGTTTTAAATGCATGGCGCCTTCGGCGAGTTAATCAGTCACAATACGTATGATAATGTTTTCGAGGAATCCCCGCTCATCGGACCACCCCTCTCAGCGTATTTGGCTGTGGTGTACTCGGCGATAGTGTTTTTCAATATCTTCAATACTCCGAGATGTAGATTGTGAAAAACTTCAAAATCGAACAGTTTACACATACTGCGTGTATCGCACGGTGGAACAAATGGACTGTCCTCCAGATCTGCAAAGATCCGGACCCAACTGTTTCAACAAGAGCACAATGAATATCTCCGCCATGCCCGACAGATCTGTCGTCGATGGCAGAATCACGAAATATTCGGGTTACTTTCCCAGTCCTCCTAATATGGGTGCCATGATCTCCAAATTTCCACATACATCGATGACGTCTAAAAGCAGTTCTCACTCCACTTTTCGCAGCAAATAATGCTTTCGCCTCGGGTAGATCACAACAACATTAGAAAGACACGGTAAAACATCTAAAATATTTGTTGCTGAATGTCCTTGCCGCGAAACCAGTAGTCACCACGTCTTCCAGTGATTGTAAAAGTTCTTAATGGCAATATCTATCATACCGTTCCATATTTCACTTTCTTTGACACCAGTGGGAATGAAATTCAAAGCATCATCCCGGTTGTCTGTAATATCAATATATATATAGGCAATATTAAAATGGATGTCCTGCCAGTCCTAATACACCAACCCACAAAGTCAGGAGGAATGATTAGCAATACAAAATGTGCCGGATGCCTCACAATACTCGATGCACCAAAACCAGTAGCTGTATTGTCAGTAAATGTATGGAATAACCCAAAAATGCGACTGGGATTGTGTGAATTTGAAGAAAAAGTTTCGTTCCAGGTCCCCTAATCACACGACATCACCTCCTCTTCCTTATTCTGCTTGATAATATGTAAACTGGAAGTAATAATATCATCAAATTGTTCCAAACCTGTACCATGTCCTTTATTCCATGCTTCTACTTGCTTAAAAAGTACATCGACAGCGTCAGCAACACAAAACGCCTTTCCATGTTCCACATGGACTTTTGACTTCGTCCTTTTTTAACCCATTCTTTTCCATCGCATTAAAAGAATACTTTTTCTGACGACGTCTTAGTTCTGAGACAGATGTAAATCCACTTAACACATTTTTTAAATCTGCCGACTCCTCACGACAAAAACTGAGTAACATACCCATCTCATCATTGGAAAAATTTCCAGATATACGACAGAACAGGTCCATAATGTCCCGGTTCCCAAACATTAGCGCCAATGATAAACGGCATGATTCAGGATCATTCTCATTCCTTGGTCCATGATTATCAACACATTCGTCATAGTCCTTCTCAGCGCGGATGAACCATGATCAACTTCCTCAGATGGATATTATGGAATACCGCGGTCGACTGTTTCAGTCGGCACATGATTGAGCTCAGCATTACGCCAAGTACTGAACATCGCATGCCTCTTGAGAGAAAAAGTAGTATTGAACGCAAAAGTGCATCCACGAAAACGACAAAGAATCGTATGGTCCATAGTGGGTGAGATGGTGTTTTTCGCTTGAGGTCTGACTCTTGAAGATTATGTGAGATCGCATGCAGGTGAAATTCCGGGATACAAATAATTTAGTAATACATCCCATTAATTCTACATCGGAAATACCCTGGCATGCTACCCGTAATCCTTAAGGGATTTTAACAATGGCCTAATATTGGTATAGACAATCACGGAACAGATGGCTCGGAAATAGGTACATACTTGCACCTTCCAAACATATTTCAATAACATCACCACATTTCCCGTATAGAAGAAAGAACAGATTATTTGGGACGTGAAAACGAACCATTTCCCTTCGTCGTCATTTATTATTATCTCATGCAATAAAGAACATGCCCGCACACATGCAAAATCTGACACCATCGTAGATTACAGCGAAAACACACGAATTTGAAATAAACGTAGACAAGTAACTAACGACGCACACATCTCTATCGAATCATAACTACTAATTCTCTGAAACCTTGTAAATATGCAACGTTAGATAGATACGATTTTCATAAAGACGATGAAAATCATGCAGGGTCCTCAAACTTTGTTTGAATATCTCAAGCTCTGAATTATCGTCGCAAATTATGTCGATAATGTCGGTAACGGGTTTTGGCTCAATTTCCGTATCATCAATGTTCATATATGCAACCAGAGAAGAAACCAGACGCCCAGGTGGGGTTGAAAGACAGGGGGTTTCAGAACAGTTGGGAGACGCCACGAGACTGCAAGGTTGCTCTTTGCAAGGCCCCAACGACCCACTCCAGCGGTTTTTTAGCAGTCCTTCACAGATAAATACATCGTACGAACGTACTTTTGTTAAGAATGAACCGAATGTTGACTTGCACACAAAGACGAGAGAATTCAATGGAGAAGAGGAAGTAATATCAGAAATTTAATGGAATTTAGCAGCTTGCACGAACGAGAGCAATAAATCCATGTATTTTGAATTCATAAATCAATTTCGCATGAAAAAGAATGAAAAAACCGGAAAAGCGAGGTTGTTATTAGCAATTTATTACATAACCAAAATCATACTTCCAACCACGCGGAGGCCCCGGAATAATTCCAGTACTGGGAGGGCGTATAATAAGTGATGTCCATTAATACTTTTCGAATCATCAATGGCCAAATATTATTCAGATCTCAAATTTTTTGGATCAACATTGGCCAGAATCACGACAATTTTCTTTCCAAAAATTCCATAAAGACCGCGTCACCGCCATAAATTCCGACACTTCCGTCCTCAAACAACTGCGCTCCTCTCTATCGAATTCTTCCTATCAAACAACACGTAATTCAACATGCCACATCGCAAAAAATGATAACTGTTGCGAGACGCATCCTCACAAACACCTTGCACATACAACGTGGTCTCTTTTTCCCTGCAATACAATAGGGAAAAATTGAAGACATCCGGGCCAGCGTGGACATATTGTCGTATAGGGCGATTACACCTACTTAAATCATATCCTTAGTTGCCCTAATCGTAGCGTATCGTGCATTGCAACAAAACGAGGCGGTTGTGGCCCAAAGGTGAAGGGCCGTGACGCAAAAACCGCGCTAAATAGCCAGAGACAACCTTCGCCGAAAACCCACATTAAAACACACCTGCATGAAAGCTTTTACACCAAAAGCGTAACATCCGAAACATGCGTATAGTCTGGAACCAATTTTTTGCCGGGCATCCAGGAAAAAACCGAGACATACAGTTATTCCTGAAAGAAAAACAACCGCAATAACTTCTAAATCTGGACTTCCGTTTGGAAGTGTAATTTCCTAAAAGACTTCCAAATTTGAAAGTATTTTTGAGTTTCGCATATTCAGGCAATCTTCCACGGATGAAAGTAACTGTGCATGCGTAGCATCCAATGGAATATCCAGGCCTTGTAATTCTAGACGGAATTGATAAGTCAAAAGAATAATCCAAGTGTTTTTTGGAACCAAATTCGTACGTGAAACATTTAACTTTTCTTCCGGAATTTCATATTCTGGAAGTGCTCTTGAACTTCAAATATCCAAACCAGTGCAGCCGTCCTTGAAGTATGTATGGATGAAAAACCTCCATCATAACTTCCATGTATGGGAAGGCTTTTATGGATTAAAATCATCCAGAACAACTTCCAGAAATCGGAAGTGATTTGGGTTTATTTCTTCGAGGAAGACCTCCAACCCTGGACCCAGAGCAACAAACTCAACTTCCAGGAAAACCTCTAAACTTTCGTGCTAAACGCTCTCGTTTGCGGACACAGATTTGTCTCTCCGAATTTCTTTCCACGTATGGCATGATTGTTTTAGTCGCCGATGCAGTTTCCAAGCTGATTAAGATGATTTTGAAGAAATCCAACGATCGCCTCAAACCGCCCAGGTTCAATGAACTCATTAGCATCCTGTAAGAGCCGCCGAAAATAACAACCACGAAATGTTAAGATGTAGTGAAGAATGCGAAGGGTTTCTGCCGTCAAGTTTTTAGTGTTCTCATTCGGAATGAGCAAAAGAACGTGTTTTACTCATAAATCCATCGGCGGATGATGATGGAAGCTGGAAAGAAACCCGCACTGGTTCGAAAACTTTTGGTAAAGGGAGCGAACGGACAGAACAGATTCTCTAGCTTACAGGTCACCCATTGAAGAAAACGATACAGATTCAATTGAAACTGGTCACGTGCATGGAGGAGAAAAGAACGTGATGTTGGAACAGAATATTGCAGTTGACGACCACCCGGAAGAACCGGAGTACTTCAATAATTTATCCAAAACAGAACGGTACATAAGTACGCACATGCAGAAGCGAAAGGATAATTAGGAGAATGGAAAGACTATAAACTCATGTCACCCCGCTTTGAAAAGCACTCTGGTTAGGACATTTGCAACCCTACGGGATAAAATTCCTTCTTTTTTCTGTATGGAAACTTTTTCTCGCTCACTTCCTTCTTTTCGAGCGGAATGCATCGATTTTCGCAAAAGATCTTCGAGACTATTTATTTACTCTTCTTGGGCTGAAATAAATTCGGGCGGCCGATTACTTCCAGCATGGAAACGAAAAAACTCTAGCAAAATGACATGGGTTAAGAGGACATTGATGGTACTTATATGTACCAGCCATGATACCTGCGTCTGGAAAAGAAGATTACCCAATGCACGTGAATTTTTCGGCGTACGATAAGTTCCTATCCGAGATAGATGAGCTCAACTTGATTTTTTAACACGAGGTTCTCTTGAACATGTCTTGCAGGGCGGACGCCAAAAGTTCATACACAGGGAAAATTTGGAGGTGCTAATAAAGTTTGTTAACATTTTGAATGTTTCCGTGCGGGTGCTCGGAGGTTTCTGTTTTTTAGACGAAAGATTACCTTTCCAAAGTCGCTCTTTCTTCACATGCATAACCCTTGAAGTTCGCATACAATATGGCGATTTTGTTCAGCCTTTTTCTGACGGCAAGAGTTGTAGCCGCACGGAGAACCGCTGATTCCGAGCCATTTTAGGAAGCAGAGGTGAAATT
This sequence comes from Herpochondria borealis, assembly GCA_032274145.1. Taxonomy (NCBI): domain Eukaryota; phylum Rhodophyta; class Florideophyceae; order Ceramiales; family Ceramiaceae; genus Herpochondria; species Herpochondria borealis. Next base: position 2,979 of record JAVCKV010563585.1, on the reverse strand, counting down.
TCGTACGGTTTCTTCGAAGATGGTGGACGAAATAATGTCCATGGTGCTTTCGTTCGGTTTACCTCGGGGGTATGATCGTAATTTAATTACTGAAACGGCCGGTGTGCTATAATTCAAGTTACGGAAGATCAAAAGGGTTTGAAATAATTTAGTTGCTTGGTCCCATCCCCCGTACAGGTTGAAGGCAGCGTAGATACATTGGCTGAAAATCGAAGCGGCGGATAGTGAGAGGTTGAACTGATAAGCGGAAGGGTTGACCTCAGGGGTGGGTGAGCGAAAAGCTGAGGAGCATACGCTACCAGACGGGAAAGTGCTGTCGCTCGGCTTTGCAAACTCAACCGGTTTGAAGTTGTTGGTGTGCTGTTGCACTGAGACGGCGGAAAGAAGTTAGCTGATCTCGCTCATAATAGAGTGCATTGGGCGGTATCACTTACACGTGCGGTGGGATTCTTGCGATGAGCTGGTGGTATCAGGCGTTTCTTCGAGGCTTTTTTTCCTTTTCTGGACCATAGAGCGGGTGGGTCTCAAGGTGGCGAAGCGAACGCCGCATATGTGCATCGCGAGTTGTTCGGGGCTAGGGCGCGGAAATCCAGCATTGATCGGGGCTCGATCTGGTGAACCCTGGGATCTTGGCACCAATTGTGTGTTTGCAAGGGGTTTTAAAACGAACAGGGTGCTACTGGTGGGTTTCAAGGGCAATGTTAGAAAGATGGACACGGCTGTGTTCGACATATTCATCCGTACGGGAATCTACCTTCAATTAACAGTGCTGTACTTTATCAATTTACTAAAGTACTTGTCTAACCTAATAGACTGGTAGAACGATCGCCACCTCCGTAAACACCAAAATAATCTCCATCATCCCTCCCGGGATCCTCACACCTGTAATGTCGATTGTGATGTTGGTGGCGACCATCACCGCGATATTGGCCATCTTTGAAAGTTAACAGGTGAGATAGTTCGATGTTCGGTCGTACCTTACTTTTTAAATCCGATATGGTCTAGTCTAAACTAGATGCAGATATAAAAGCTACTGTTACACCGTTCGGCTTTTTTGGATGTCTTCTAAATCCACCTGGACTGGACGGAGTCATGACCGTACCACTTAGCGTTCTTTCAAATTTTAAGCGAAGTAGGGCAAATGCTATTGGCTTGCTACATAGTGAGGAATGGTGGCCGAAATGCCATATTGGTATGTCGTCGTTCAGATGACTTGCAAGAGTCTTGATGCAGCTGGAAAGTTTCCATTGGATGTTTTTCATTTCAAACAGCTGGGCCAAACGTCACAACAGCGTCCGAAATACCCGACAACCTTTAGTATCCCAAGGGGGAGCGGCGATCAATAATCGCAGTGTTTCACCCGTTACAGATGGCGTATGCCGAATACCGTGTCACAACTCGTACTCGGTCAAGAAGCAATTGTCCACCACATTGGCTGTAGAGGTCGGGCTGTACCTATTAGTCCGCTTCAAAAGCAACACCTCTCCACAATCAGCTGACGTTTGTTGTATGTGTCGTTGTGGTTGCCCGTCTGGGTGATAGCCTCGCGCTTTTAGTTGTGGTAATGGTACAAGAAAGGGCGGTGCCCTACGGGGAAAATTCGGCGCAATTTTGTTTGGCATATGTACCAGAAAGTCCATGGGTTCTTGCACACATTGTCGATCATTTGGGTAAGGATTTTAAGCCTACTTCGTTCAGTCGGGCGCTCATTGTAGTCCCGCTGGGTTTTTTATGGTTTTCATTGATCCTTAGGCGGTAACAGTATGGATCGAGCGCAAAATGCAGCTCTTGAAGGCGCCCGCCCCATTAGCGGTTCCGAATAAACTTTCGTCCCGCGGTGAAATATCTGTCGTACAAACACATTACTCCTGTCTTTCAGAAAAACATTTGACGGAAGCAAAAGAGTCGCAGGGAATAAACATGGATATTGTTGATTCTTTTCGATTTCACTGCCATCTGCATCGCCAAAAATGCAGGGGGGATTTTTTTTCTTTCCGTGCCGAATTGCTTGTCTCGTTCCATTTGAATGCTTTCAAAAAATACACGATGTAGTGCGCGCAGGTAGCTCGGGGGCGCGCGTAAATAAAGGGGAAGGAAAAGATAGAGCTAGTTAGTTGGGAAGTCGGAAGCTGGCTGTGAAGCAGTGTTAAAAGTGTGTTCGAGCTTTTCGGGGCGCTCTGCGTTGCGATCGCTTCGGTTTAGCTGTGCGTTCGCCACTTCATTCGGAATGGAAATAAATTTGGAATATGGAAATGAAAAGGAAAAACACACAGAAGCAGAGAAAATTTACAGGTGAAGGTCAGCTTGCAATCTACATTCAACTTCCTTCGACTTCGAAACTTGTAAGTACTTACCAGTACAAAAACCAGTGTACATATACATTGACACATTCAAACAATTGCAGTCATACTGGGCACACGCTTTTTGCACGCGTGTATATTAAAATCTAACAGACTTATAATACTATGGCTTCAAGCTACTGTACCCTCGGTATGCTTTAGTGGAATCCTCTGTTAAGAGAACATAAATATGTCATTTCTTTATAGTACATGGAATACACGGAGGAAGCGGATGCCGCCACCGTCTCTGACTTACAGACGTCTCAGCGATACACTGAATCGCAAGTCGAGATCTTTCTACCTCCGTTCTCTTACGCCCCGTGAGAAAGAGAAACTCGCCGGGTTCTTATCAGGTACTAGTGCGAACCCTTCCAAAGATCACGGCCATTCCGGCCAAACGGATAGCCGGATGCCAACTCCTCAGAAAACACAACGGAAAATCGTTTTCACAGTCTCAAGCCACGTGCAGAAAGAAGCAGACCACAAGGACCGCAGAAAATCAGGCTTTTGAGATCATGCAAAAAGGCGTGAGTATAGTAGTCGAAGATTCAGCTCGCCAAATTCGCGAGTTCATCAACGACAAAGCCTTTCACCAAGAACTCTCTAGTCGTTTCACGGCTAATTTTAAAGAAAATATAGT
>JAVCKV010563574.1:0-10700 GCA_032274145.1 Herpochondria borealis | reverse complement strand
TAGAGGCCCGAACATTCGTCAGGGGCTGCACGTGTGTCATTTTAGAGTAGCGATCGGTGATCACTAGTATATAGACACTACCCGAGGCGGTCCGAGGTAGAGGCCCGAGAATGTCTATAGCCATGTGTTCACCAGGTCGCTTGGCCGGGAAGAGACACATAAACGACGCATGTTTTCGCAACTGAATACGTCTTTTTGCGCATTCTCGGCAATTACTGACTGCATTTAAACAGTCCAGGGCCATTTTTGGCCAGTAGAAGTTTCTACGTAGGGTGGTAAACATTTGTTTGCCCCCTGCATGGCCAGCGGGTTTGGATTAGTGCGATATGTACAATACCCGTTGGCGTAGAGCTAGAGGAAGGGCTATCTGTTCGGAGAAGTCCTGCGGGGAGATATTAACGAGTATGCCTCGCTCGTTTACCTTGTAAGTACTTATCAAGCGACAGTCCAGCTTTTTACCAAGTATTGAGAAAAGCTGGTCGGCCGCTTGGTGGTTGATAAATTTTTCGTCCGTCAAATCGGACAGTGGGTCGGACTCCAGGGTAGTGACCAGGGGTCCGAGGTTCTGGCAGTGACGATGTCTAGGTGATCTTCGTCGTCGATTTGGTTTGCGTCTACAGTGCGTAGCCATGCGGCTTCGGTAGACGATTCAGTCTCTAATACAGGGACGGTGAGGTCAGGTGAGACGGTGGTTTCACCGTCAGTAGGAATTCTGGAGAGGGCATGAGCAAGCTGATTCTTAATTCCTTTTTTATTCGATCGAGAGATCGAACTACAGTAGCCTGAGACGCCACCGCGCCAGTCGGCCGGTGACATATGTTAATCCCAGCAACCACTTAAGCAGTTTATGGTCAGTGTAAACCTGTACATGCTGACCTTCTATATAGGGTCGGAGTATCTGGCAGGCCCATAACAAGGTAAGGCACTCTCGCTCTGTAGTGGAGTAATTCTTCTCCGTTGAATTAAGCGTCCGAGACCAGTAGCCAATGGAGTGGCGCGTCTCATCGGGGTAGGTCTGTAGTATTACTGCTCCGACTTGATATCCACACGCATCCGTGTCTATGGCGTATGGAAGGTCCCGTCTATGCAGCCGTAAAATCGGGGCTGTTATGAGTAATTTCTTTATGGAATCATAGGAAGCTACTTAAGCTTCGTTTAAGGGCGGTAGTTTAACCGGCTCTCCTTTTTCAGGATTGAATTTAGGGGAGCCCCTCTACGTGAGAAGTAAGGTAAAAAAACGCCTATACACGTTGCATAATCCTAAGCAGGATTTTATGTGGGTCTGCATTTCTGGCATTTTAAACTTAGCCACTGCATCAATTGTTTTCTGTGTAAAGGCTAGTTTGCCAGGGCTCACCACGTGCCCTAAGTATTCCACCTCTTTCTTAAAGAAGGAACACTTAGATAATTTTAAACAGTTTAAAATCTGACTTACATGTTTTAGATGATCGTCATAGTTATTACAAAGTACTTTGAAGTCATCGAGGTAGACGAGACAGGGTTTCCAGCGAAAGCCTGATATAGGTATGTCCATTTTCCTTTGGAATGTAGCGGAGGAATTAAACAATCCAAAGGGCATCCTCGTTTATTGGAAGCAACCTTCGTGGCATTCGAACGCCGTTTTAGGTTGGTCTATTTCTCTTACATATATTTGCCAGTAACCACAGTTGGCATCAAATGTAGAGAAATATTTTGCTTCTCCTAAGCTATCGAAGCACTCGTCCATGCGAGGCAGTGGATAGCTATCTTTTACCGAGAGAAGGTTTAAACTTCTGTAGTCAACACAAAAACACTTTGTCCCATCCGATTTAGGGACTAATAGGACTGGGCTTGCGTATTAGATGTGAGACGGAACGATGACACCCATTTTTAGCTGTCGCTGGACTCTTAGGTCGGTGCCTCGCGGTCCCTTAAACCTGCCCTGGAGGGCTGAGATCTAAAGGGACGGGAGTCAGGTATGATTTCGATACGGTGAGACGCCGTATCTGCCTTTTATAATTTCCCCGTGCACATAGAAGCAAAGGGGTTGAGCAGATGTTAAACTATCGTCTGCTCTTCCTCTGTGAGGTGGGATAATTCTGCGTCCTCTAAAGTGTAGGGACGATCACTAGTGAGCGCTTTCAAGGTGTAACCCGGATCAGGTGCAGCAGGTATCCGTTAGAGTATCCCCTGAGGTACAGGAGGATATCGGGCTGGCTTTGCCTTATTATCAGGATTTTTAAAATCCTCCGAGGCCTCTACGGTGCACACCGGAAAGGCTGTAGCTATTGAATCATTAGCTACTGTACCACCCTCCTCTGCAGGTGCACAGATATCGTCACAGAGACGGACTATGCATGCTGCAAGTAAGCATGTTGAGACGGGTGTGTGAGACGGCCTGTGCTGTGTGATGAGGTCCGAGGGGTTTACAGTTTCCCCTGTGTAAATATTTTCTAAGCGTCCATGGCCGATTTCAGGTCCGGATGGTGTATTTGGAATCAAATTTTCAATCACGGGGGCCGGGGTATCAGTTTGCACAAATTGATTTTTGTGCAAATGTACCGCGGCCGGTGAAAAGTTAGCGATTTTGATTTTAAACGGTAGGTTCAAGTTCGGGAGGGCAATGCTATTTGCGACAGAGATAGTCGGTTTTTATAGAGAGACGGGTTGCTTTCCAGTAGAAAAATGCCCGTCTGATGCAGGACCACGGTAAAGTTACCTTCGGAGAAGGCCATTATAGTCTTTGTTTTTGCAACCCGTACCCGAAGGGGTGCTGGTTCTTTAACATGTATCTCCTGTATTTAATGGAGATTCCTGTACAAGGATGGACTAATCCGTCTCTGCAAAGGGAAGGTGATTTCGTCCATTGTAATTGTGACTTGACGGCGGACCCATATGTGGTCGACGTGGTCGTCAATAAACGTAATGCCTAGTAAGACATCAGCACTAAGTTGTTTTACAACCACAAATTTCTAGTGACTTTTATAACGAACTATCTCTATGTAGAGATAGGTGATACCTAAAGTCTCGAGCGTATGTTGCAAAGCGGATGCTGGTGTAGCTATCTCGCGAGTGGTGTATATAGAGGAAAGAACCTCTGGGGTTAGCGCACCTGCGCGGATAATATTCGGACACGCTCCTCTGTCAAAAAAATAAGAAGGGGGTCAGCGAGTGAGTAGAGGGGCCGATGCGCGCTGCGGCCTTGTAATTTTAAAGAGAAAACTTTCATATAGGGTCCTCACGGTATTTCTCGAACGTCATAGAGGGCGGTTTATCTTAAGGACGGCTGGCGACGTTGAGTATCTTGGTCGGTAGAGCCGAAGCAGGTTTCTCAGTAGACGGAGGGATTTATTCTTCCTCATCCTACTCGTTTCGGTCCGTCTCTACCTCTTGTGCTGTGGAGCGGAACTTGGTAGGAAAGGAGAGGTATCCGTGAAACGGCGATAATCCTCTTGTAAAAAGAGCCTTGTTATGGCTAAACGGCAGTGCATCCCAATTCCTGGTGATTAGAGACGTAAAATTTGACTCTGTCTAACATTAACCAGAAATTTGGCGCTACTGTGGGCACTTGCAGCAGCGATTCCCTATTTTAAAAAGAAAAAGCAGGCCTCTTTATTTCCAGGTACGCGAGAGTCCGGTGAACCGGGTTGAGAGAGCAGAGGAGGGATCGTCTCAGGGTGACCCCCTAGCTGATTTAGAAGGAGTAATTGTACGCCCGAGGCCTCCTGGGACTGTATGGGTGCCAAGGGAGCTGAAGGAATCGTGCCATGTGTTGGACCGGAAGTCGAGGCATAGTCGTACGCCGTCGAAGTCCCGGCCTCTGCCTCCAATTTTTACAGGTCCGACACGTCTGTGTCTGCATACCTCACTGTGGAACGCTGTTATATGACCTGTACGGGGTGCCCAGTCAGTGTCACAGTACAGAGCCAAACAAGGGGGGCCCTGTCGGGTATTCTACGTGCTCCTCTGCTGAGGTGGGCTATAGAATTAAGGCAATTTTTTCCCGCTGCTAAATCAGCTTGAAGGCCATCCTCAACAGTAGAGAAGCGTCCTTCCGTAGCTTGGGAATAATTTAGGCCGGCCTTAATAGCTGGGTTAATGTTTCGAGGAAGTGCGTAATGCGCTCTTCCTCAGCAAAAATATCACTTCAATCAGCCCCTTGTCTTTTATGAGCTGTAGGTAAGTATCCTCACTTTCCCTTCGGTTTGAGATATTTTATTAAAATCTGACAGGGCCTGCTCGAGATAATTGTTACGAGCGTTTTGTTTAAGAAGCCATTTCATGGCTTGTGGGTAATTATGGATGCCTCCGATATGCTTCTCTTTGGTAGTATAGCTAGTTATTTTCCTACCCGATAATAAATGGGGTAATGTTAGGAGGGCTGCACCCTAGCTAAAGCAATTTTGGTCTCACTTATGTTTAAATTCATTTAAAATGATTTATTTTCAAGGGAGAGGCCCCATTAAATATTGAGCTAGCCTAGGTTAACCTGCAAGAATTAACCCGGCTTTTCTAAGCAAGTGGCGACCCTGGGACGGTTCAGTATCTTTAAGGCGGTAAGTTTGGTAGCTAACCACCTTTTTAGACTCGGGTTTTGACGGAAACTTTCCGTGAGCCCCATGATTCTGGAGCCTAACAGTATCCAGAAGGATACTAGTTGATCTTCCGTGTTACCGAGATTCTTATGCTATCCTAATATATATAGTTATATATATTTATGCTATCCTCCGAATAGGACAAGTCAGAGCTGGAGGTGTCGCAATCTTTCTTATTTTTTCTCTTACTTATTTCATTCTGTTCAGAGACGATGACACCTCCTTGTGCATGGCAGCGAGCTGGAGGGACAGCGAGGTTACTTCCGGGTTGGTCGGAGATAAACAATCGTGCAGATCCGCTGCACTCAGGGTGTGACGCGTGCCCGCCAGATTGGGCGGCGGATAATACGTATCATTATTACGTTTAGCCGCCTCCAATGCCTGATATTGCAGTAGCACCGCCGGTTCGCCTGGCGGCTGGGACACGGTGGTACGGGCCGTGCTGAGGGACTGAGTAGGAGGCAGTGGTTAGGTAGCCCTTTGTAGATACGCCTTCTCCAGCGTCCGTAAGCGCGCCTCGATGAGACGCAAGTGCGTCTCGAATCGCACGAGGCGTGAATACAACTCGAATCGGCGGCTTTCCGTTGCATTCGTTGCATTCGTTGTATTTGAACCGAAATTCAATTTCGCGGCATACGGCGTGACTGACAACCAAAAAACCAAACATGCACTTTTTAAGCAGTACCTACCCAGCGGTAGAACAGCCGGTTTGTAAACAGCGTGACCTTTTGTCCAGGGGTTCTACTCTGGAAGAACTGCAATGTAATGTGTTGCAATACTGCAATGCGGCAATTCGATGATATGGTAATGATTGTTTACAATCTGTGTAAGACCAGAGTGCATTCTAATCTTTGTTAACGAGGAAAGTACTGCCTTTTTTCCCCTCTCCATTACAATGTGCGCAGTTATACATGGCAATAGATAAGACTGCTATGGAGCAAAATGCTCCTTTAATTATTTGTGATCATTTTAAGAACTGATTTTGACACCACATAATGAAATAAGTGGACTAGCAAGCCCAATTATCAACTCGAAACAAACTGTTAATCTTGAGGCATAGATAAGGGCTCTCAAAACAAATGAGGTAATCAACGCAATTCGGTTAACATACTAACATAGCAATCGTAGAGGCATGGAATGACATCCGGCAATGTATAAATCGATTATGTGTCTGCATCAGGGCGAGAGCAATGCGTAAAGGTACTCTTTAAACAAGGGAGATTGGAGTATTTTTGATAACTAATAATTATTCAAAAGTAGCAACTGAACAGAGAGTTATGTGCCTTAAGCGGACGATTCTCAAATAGCGGTGTGCACCTAATTACTTATTGCAAATCGGCCGACAACAGAAAAGTGTGTTTTTTCAAATTATATTGATCCTTGGTCAGCGCAGAAAGATTTTGCCCTGCCGAGGGATTCTATTGATAAGCCTGAGACTACCAGTGCTGTACGTTACGACTGTAGAGAAGCCTTGATTCTCCCCATCATGTCCCAGTCTCCAACAAGGCCGCTCACCGACTCAAAACCAGTTAAGATTATTTCGGAAAGTAGACCATTTTTTTCGAATACGAATACAAATAAAAAAGTAATCGTCTTTAGATTAATACACCAAAATGGCCCAACGATTCAATTTTAAATTTAAAGAACATTTCCTATATCCATTTTTGGGAACGAAGCACTGCTATTCCAATCGTATTGTAATTATTATTTTACATGTCGATCGAAATACTTTAATAAAGAAGTTATTACACACATATGTTGATTCCAGTCCTACATATAAATAGTTCTATGCAAAGACTTTTTATTTAAAAAAAATCTTTTCTGTGGCAGGTAGAATCGGTTTTTGCTCCGCAAAAGGATACAAATTATTATTGTGCTATGAACATGCATTGAACGACATAATAAATTTATTATATGTCATGCAGAGGCATACGTTCTACTGCTTCTCGAAGTTTTAAAAAAACGTTTTGGTAATTAACATAATAAATTTACGGTCTTTTAAATACATAATATAATCAATTGAATTGGCAATATTTTTGAATAAACAATTTAGAATATTATTCAAAAGCGCTTCTGTAGTATTCACTTAAAGCAAATTGAAAGATTTCCTTCCCAAAAAAATGGATTAAAAAAAAATCACTTTTGAACGTATGTTTAAATGCGAAAAAATGTTTGACTTTATCACTCCCTTGAAATTTTCAAATTAAAGTATCAAAAAATAAGAAATATTATTCAAATTCATTAAATGCGTTTTTGGCATTTAAAATTAAAATAGTTTATAGCAGAGAAAACAAGAAGAATAATGCATTTAATATTAATATACAAGTCTTTTTTAGAAAAAAATGTTAATTCATCGTCATATTTGCATTTATGCAAAGTTATGTCTCTTCTGATTATGGAACTGCACCTCGTCCGTCTGAGACAAAAGAGAACTGTTTTGCAATGTTTATGATCCTGTCTCACAATTGGATAGATCCATGGTTCAGTTTGTAGGCAAGAAGAAGAAATGCTTAAACAAGAGTTTCTGTCAAGGTACGAATGGAATCTAAAATACATCACTTCAGTACATGTGGATGGTGCACGATAAATTGCACTGTGCTCCCAGTTATTTTGAATACTTTGACTGAATACGTTTATGGTTGACATCGATCTTAAATCGAGACGAGAAGGCACACTATTATGCATTGCTCTGCAGTGCAACTATGAGTACGCATTGCGCTAAATACGTATGTAAACCATCAACGATAGTTCGAAAATAAATGGATAGACATGTGCAACGTCTCACGAATCGACTACTTGACAGTTTCGATTATTTTTCATCCAGTTAGTCTATATCGGTATATCTCTTAAGATGGAAATATTTTTATTTTTATTTTAAACTTGTATCTCGGTTGAATGGAGTTCCATGTGCTTCAATGTGCAGGAATAATGTGGTCTTCAGATTTGACTAAAAAGAAATTTAATCAAATTTATGGAGGTAGCAACGACTTTTTTCAAGCACGTGGTATACTTCTCATAGACGAGTTAGAGCTGAATATGTTAAGATACCCTTGCAGGTTGGAAGTGCTTGTTAATGCTCTGATAATTTAGGCACTCTTTGAAAGAGAATGTCAAGATGTTCACAAAACTTTTATCTGGCCGAAAACCTTTCAGTAGTAAATCTAACTTACAATAATAATAAAAAATGTTCTAATTCCTTCCATTAAATAAAACATGTACCATTTCAAAATAAGTTTTTTTTTGCTAAACAGAGTCAAAATCAGAATATGCACATATTACGTGCTCCTTGAAACACAACAAATAATGTATTCACTTCATCGTCAACAAGCATTTATGAGAAAGTATTTCGGACGAAGACTAAAACTAGGAATTCATAAATTATTATCGAACACTCATTAGAAATTTAGATGATAACTGTAACATTGAAATTACCAAATATCATTAGATTATTAAATTATATTATATTAAAATTTCGTTGCAAGCGAATCTCTTTGAAATGTTGTTTTTCGATTTCAATCCAGCAGCCACTCGATCCAGGCAGTTCATCCGCTCGCCTTGGTCATTAACTCTCTTTTAGGGATTAACCGGTGCAGGAAAATACGGATAAATCCCGAATGAAAAATTCTTTTATCAAGTACAAATCGCGAAATTCGCATGAAATCCGTACATGATCCCCGAAAAAATGGCCGAATATCCATCATTACGGACCAGACTTCTTGCTCATGCTGTATGACAACGCGATAACTGAAAATAAACCCTGGATTTTATTCCGGATTTGTATTCATTTATCTTATTTTTTTGCGCCGTTAATGTCGTGAGCCCCATTGCCCAGCGGTGAGGCGGTGTTCGTGTCCAAGTCGGGTCGCGTTGAGGCGGGGTGACGGAGGTTTAGGGCGGAGGTCGACTATCCATGTTGCTGCCTCGGAACTAAGGGGCAGCCGGTTTACCAGTGGTTCATATACTGCCGAGTAGTACGAGGAATACCCAGTCTACAGTAATAAAAACAGAGACAATAACAAAAATTATCTAAAATTCTATGGTAGCTCAAATAGGTGTCACTTGAATTTATTACACCCGAAATTGGGTGAACGCACCATTCATATATATATGTGAACTGTATATATATAAAATAGCAAAATAGCAAAAGACAGAAAATTACATTAATTGAAAGTCAAGCATATTAATATTTGTGACAAAGAAATGCTGTGCTGGGAAGCCCTTGATCGGCCGTTTTAACAATTCAGATACTTCCAGCTCTAACCAGCAAACGAATTGTTCCTCGAAGAAAAGAACGTTAGAAAATAGTTAACTACGTGTTGCCATATTGCTGAAATGGCAATAAATTTGGCCGAACTGGGAGAAGAGAGGATTTGGTGGGTTGAGAAGAACTCCATACTTAAGGTAGGCACCAAAGATTAAATTTATATGCTCATTTAACTAATAGTAGGTGCTCAAACGATTTACTTCGGAAGAGGTACGGACGCAAAGCTTAGAAAGGATGAATAAAATAAAAAGACCTCGTTGAGGAAATAAATGTAAATACCTCGTAGAGGACGTGTAAGACACAAGAAACTAGGAGTTCCTCTGGGATGTGAAGAATAAAAGTAGATTATTGAACAAGTCTGCCACTGGAGATGGGAATTATAGAACCCAAAACGGACGTTTAGCAGGCCTTCGAACCTTTAATACAAGCCAATTCGTTTGTAAGTTAGAAACACCGACGCAAGCGAAAACCCCCGCTCTGGCTGGGTAAAATCAGTTTTCTGCGGGAGGCATCTTATTGAAGGATTATGGCAGTAAGGGTGCAATTGTTCGAATCGATTATGGACGGAGGCGATGTTTACACGTCTTCGTACATGCCAACGAAAAAATCGCCGTACAGTAACAATTTTTCAGTCCGGACGCAAGACATCTCATTGGACACTGTCTTACTAAATTTTTATGGACTGATTAGTAGAAAAAAGTAATCCTCCAGAAAATTCAAGTAAGGGTTCGTAGTAGATGGATAGATAGTTGGTTTCCGACTGAGAAATGGTATGGCAGGGTCGTTTGAGACGTTGAGAAAAATGTCATTTACATAGTTAAGTACAGTTTTACAAAAATTCAAGAAAACCTTGCCTGAAAAGCACAGGATTTACGACCAAGCACTGAAATGGAGACTTGGTACTGAAAAGAGTGAGGAACGGCGAAACGGGATGGTGCTGTTTCTTCCGTAGCAATTCGAGGGTAGAACGCGGCGGACTTGAGAAAATCGGCACGTTATGTACCCTCGCATGAGGCCAACGCATGTAGATGGTCGCGCATGAAACCATCAACGGGCTCCAGCGGCGCCTGAAAGATATACAGATTGAGCCCGACGCGCCTTTGGGCCCCATGTAACAGAATAATGCGTAATAAAATCTATTCCATACGCTTCGCGGTATAAACCTGTACTGAGCAGCTACATCTTGTATTCTTCCCATGAATTTGTCGAAACACGTCGGCATTGGTCTGAAAATTTAGGGTAACAGTGCTATTCTACCTAGTTGTTGATTAAAAATATTGCGATATCACACATAAATAAAATTCGCACCAATCACAGAACATGTAACTTCGATGCAACCGACTGCATTTCTTTTTACAGAAAATTGTTGCATTCTGTGTGCTTCAATCTTTTCCACGACAAACCAGGCCATGAACATCAAGTAATTATAATTAAAAATTATATAAACATTTAGCAATAAAGATAATTCTGTACACCGTTCACCGCCGCCTTCCGTTACGCTTCCACCGCGGATGGCATGACACATTTTTGGTCTATTTTAGCATGGGGTGGGTGGTGCAGAAAAAAATCTTCTTCTCTCCTTCCCTCCCTTCCCCCTTATAAAAATCAACAAGGTCAGGGGCGAACGTGTTCAGAGCTGCAATTCAAGTGGGTCCTCTGCGTGTGCTGTAACCTTTTTCTCTGGAAATGTTTGCACACCTGTCGGTGCTTACAAAGACCGATGAAAGAACTTCTTTACTTCCGTACGGGTTTTAGTTAACTTTGGTCGCTGTAAGTTCACAGCAGAGCTCCGTGCGAAATGTAAGCGACCCTTTTGAAAGAGAGTGGGGATCGCTTGCACGTTCAACTCAGCATCTGCGAAC
>JAVCKV010563563.1:0-10702 GCA_032274145.1 Herpochondria borealis | reverse complement strand
ATAAGCCCTGTTAGTGAAGATGACTTATCTCCTGGAGAGAGATTTATTCATTTATACCTTGTTTAATAAAGAGCATAAAAATCGAATATGGCCATAGAACGAGGAGATTTTCTGACTATCGCCTTCCAAACGTCAATGATAAAAGTTTGGTTCTTGCATCTCATCTCAAGATTGGCCAGTACCCGTACAGTAAGTAGGTGTAAGTACGAGATTATAGTCGCATATGGTATGGCTGTATTCCTATCACATGCTGGGAAAGCTGTGGTCATAGCTACCCCGCCTAGAGAGACTATCCGTTTAATCGCATTCAACCTTCCATACCTGGTAGCCACCTACATGTCTAGGGAGGTATCCCGTGATGCATCTGTCATTTCGACGACTCGCTCCCTCTATCCAGGGAAATAAAGATCTTCTGTTAACAAGCGAGGTGGAAGGCACTGGGGCAAACTGTGGTAGAGAAACTACGCGTGTGTGTGTGGTACAGTAGCACTCTCTAGACGTACATCACTACGTCGCGACGCCGAAATTCTTCCAGGGCTAGATACTCGATGAAGGACAATGGAGATGAGTTTCTGGACGCAGCATTTCTCCCACAATCTTGCAAAGTCAAGAAGTCAAGATCAACATCCGTCCAATGGAACAGTAGTCATCAAGGTTCCTCGTCGTTTGACTAGCTACACAATTGATCTCTATCCGTATAGAAAATAGTACACAAGTGCTCTCAATGCTACCTACGCCAACCCATGCACCTTCTCTATCAACAAGGTCAGACGTAGTGATCTCCTGTGCTTGTTGCGATTGCACAGCTTAGCACTACGTCTCGTATGTAGTATTAACCGGTGATGGTGGGAGGTTACACCTAGATCAGACAGAGAGGCTACTGGTAGGTGAGTCGCAGAAGCAAGCCGCCCAGGAGACAGAAGAGACAGCAGAGAAGGTCAAAAGAGGAACGTATTTCTGCTGGAACGGTACCAGCTTGCAAAATTATCTGTTTGTCTCTCTAGGGAGTGCTTCCTGTGCTTCATTTGCCACATTGACGATTGAGAGAGCAAGCCGTGCATGCGCAGGTTGCCCCTTCCATGTCAATCTACGTACAACTAGCGGGGCGTGTGGTGGAGAAGCATGGAGACAGGACCTTCTGATGCACTGTAGGCGCTGTGGAAATGCATGACAAAGAAAACAGCTGAACTGACCAAAGGGATAAGCTCTGCATGAACATCATGCAGCAGGGACCTTGAACAGACCCACTGCATTTGGGAGTGCCGCCCCGAAGTATTGGTGTGGTTGAAAAGGCCTCTACAAGACGCCATTTCTGTCGGCGTTGCTTCGATCGAGTGAGGTGCGTCGTCAAAACAGTGGATGCGATATAAACGACTCCTCTGTTCATAGCGCAGCAAGAGAAATGTAGACAATAAATCGCCGTGTTCAACCCTTTCGTCGATCGTTTCGCCGGCGAGACGGTGATGCATGCTTGTGGTGTCCTACCACATGATTCGGCTCATCTCCCAAACTAATCATATCGAATCGGTCGTCCATTTTACTGTACAAAAACAGTGTCAATAAGCCACGTTTCGACAGTGAGGAAGATTGGCCTTTGTGGTGTGTTGATGTCGTTGCTGTTGTCCAGTATCCATATTTTTTCATGGTGGAATCAATCGCTATGGCCAACGTTTTCAAAACACGCTTGTGTTTGGGATATCGTTCCGTCGTTTCCGTGCTGGCCATGGTAGCAGTCGATTCGCCGCCACCGCGGCGCATCAAGATTGTTCCGAATTCTCGCAACACCCAAAAGGGTAATTCAGAAGCAATCACAACCGACGAGTCGGCATCAGTCATACTGTCCAGGTAGACCTCGCTTCGTTGCGAGACAGATTTCAGAGATTTCAGAATTGATCGCCAATTCGGAGAATCAGATTTGGTGATTTGCTTTTCGCTGCCCCAGAACTGATCAGTCTCCACGTAGATACATTCGACGGGTGATGAGGATGATCTGCTACTGTTGTTCGTTTGAGCTCCTCCTCCTCCTGGCATGATGGCATCACCGTCATTGTTCGATTCACCAGCGTGATGATCTGAATCGTCTTCTGCTGCCAAAACCGTGGCAGCAAGATTCTCCAACGACACATACTGTTCAGCAAGACTGTTGTTGGAGCCATCAAACTGAATTCGGCGTAGTCGGACTGAGCCCTTTTCGCGAAGGAGATGGGGCTGAACAATGACAACGTACGGAATTTTCATAATGCCGCAGACACCAGACAGCTCCTCGAGAGACCAGTCCTGAGAAAACAATGATGAGACAATTTTGGTCGTCATGAGAGGACACGAGAGGACTGGTGTAAGCTACCACATTGTATCAAAACTTAC
Organism: Herpochondria borealis; assembly: GCA_032274145.1. Classification (NCBI taxonomy): domain Eukaryota; phylum Rhodophyta; class Florideophyceae; order Ceramiales; family Ceramiaceae; genus Herpochondria; species Herpochondria borealis. Next base: position 8,338 of record JAVCKV010563563.1, on the reverse strand, counting down.
ACTTGAGGTGGATTCATGTGACCTGGTCTGAAGCAAGCTAAGCATGACACCGCTGTGCGTCAAGTACTCTGCTGTAATGCCCTTGGACCACAGCTGCGAAGCGACAATTAGCCGTTCGCTTGCGGAAGCTGCATCCATTCCATTAGCACTAGCAACAATCACCTGCACGGAAGATGAGGCGTGAAGCGGATGACCAAGACTCTTTCTGAGAAACTCAATACCAGCTGCATCGGAAACAAATTTGCTGTTTGCGTCTGTATCTGCCGAGGCGCTTGACAGCGACAAAGTCGCTTCAACATACATCGACTCCACAAACCTTCCAACAACGAACCGAACTCCTACACAAATGGGGATTGAGGCGTTGGTGTAGAAAGTAAATAGAGCTGATCCGAAGTTTCCAGGAGGTCGATAGCGCCGGACCAAATCGTCGTATCTTCCACCCTCTGCAACCTTTATACCAATCTCATGATCTTCGAGTTGTCCAGTCGACTCAAAAGAATGAAGCAGTGCTGGAGGAATTAACATCGCTTGAAAGAAAAGCTGGTTGAAATGGCGGCGGCGTTGCCGTAGCCCAAGATCGAGGCAAACATAGAGAGGGTTGCTGATCGGCGAATTTTGTGGGCTTTTCGTATTCTTGTGGCCGCGTAAGTAGGACGAAACGCCGACGGTTCCCAGTACCTGGCTGAGGTGCTTCAAGTGCTTTGCACTTCGGCCAATATCGTCGTATCGTTTCAACCGACGAGGATCCGCATTCGACCCGGAATCGAGGAGTCTAATATTTCCAACTGCCCTTAGCACAGAATCCACGGCATCTTCCAAGTTTGTTGGCAATGGGCTGACTCCACTGGACAAAAACATGTGCAGGCGTTGAGCTGCCGATCGTGACAGTCCATCATCGATCAGCTTTGTAATGCGCAAATCTAAAATCTCTGTGAGTTGTCGTTTTGTATCGCCAACAGAACCCTCACTGATCGACCTTGAGCGCGTTCTTGTGAGTCTAGGAATAGAGGCCAACGCGGTCGATGGCGATGGGGCTGTAAGTTCTGTGAGCAATTCCAGGCAACTCTTCCGCAAAGGTTCCTTCGCGGGCACTCCACAGACTTCCAGAATAGCATCTGTGAGCCGCGTGTGAGATATCCGTAAGTACCAGATCGAGGAACCATCCACTGTTGGCGTTGCGATCTTTTCTGTCCTATTTGGGGCGACTATCGATATCGCATGGCAAAGAACAAGGATAGCTTCAGCTTCCATGTTAACTGGATCCACCGTTCGGTCTTCATGAATGATATCAAAAGACGCTTCCAGGTTTTCCCTCGGATGACCACCCACAAGACTTCTGTGGTAGACACGACCAATATCGAATCGCTTGATATTCGAGGTTGCTGCACCGCCTCGTCCTACAGCTCTTGCAAAGGATGCTGTCAAGTCCTCGGGGAGGAGGACAACTGTTCCCCGTGAGTTCATCATTTCAGCGGGACCACCACTTGAAGTGCACGGTGATGAATTCGGTTTAGGTCGGAGGAGGGGACTTCGAAGATGCACAGCCCCGTGAGAATCAAAGATTGACCTGAGTCGCTCGCACACGAAGTCAACAACCTTTGGGTCGGCACCGTGTACTCCATCGGCGAGCCCCGTCACCGCGGTTGCCGTGGCTGCTTGCATCGCTAATATTCCAGCAACTCTTTGGGTGCACCTTTTCATCATACCTTTCCCTCCCTTGCCTATCTTTCCGGCATGTTTGGCGCGACGAAGAGAGGCAGTAGCAGACAGAAGAGAGGATGAGCTCATGGCGACTGATCTCAAGGAATCAATGTCCAGTGATCCTGTAGCCCTTATGTTGCTAATCGCTTTCATGATTTCTTCAGATGGCGATACTGTCCTCGAGCCATCTTTCGACCGGACTAAACCACGATTGTTTGCTTTCGCGGCGAAGTCGGTATCGTACGTGACCTCCACGAGATCTGATGTGTTTCTGTCGAACAGCGCTTCAAGGATCTGGAGATAGCTCTCCGACTGTGGGTTTGCCAGTGTATGCAACGCTTCTTCTAGATAGTGCTGCTCGAGTTCCATTTTTCGAGGTAGAAGGTCGTTACTCAGGATCTCGTCAGCTGTTGGCCTTTTGGACGGATCCCTCTGAAGGCACCAAAGAATAAGCTTTTGAGCGCTCTTTGGAGTCGATTCGAGGAAGGAGCTTGGAAATCGCTGTTCTGCCAGTTTCTCCCACTCTGAATGAGACCCTTGAGGGTTGAACTGGATTTCTGTTGCCTTGCTTAACGGTCCATCCCCTCGAAGACGGTTCAAAATTTCGGCTCGCTCCATGTATGTTTCAAACGGTTGGTGAAACATTTCGAACATAACGATTCCGAGGCTAAAGATGTCAGCTTGCACATTGTATCGCTCGCCTTTTTGCGTTGAGTGACCACCTTCCTGCTCGGGTGCCCGATAAAATGTCGTCCCGACTCCTCCGGTCAACCCTTCCCTGGCACTAGCAGCGGACGGCAAAGTAACTCCACTGTTTTGCAACGAACCACCAAGTAGTCCACTGATGTCTTCGATAGCACTGTACATTGCATCGATTTCAGATGCCTCTTCGCCTCCGGCAGGCCGTTCTTTCAGCTTAGCACCGTGTTGTGTTGCTAACCCAAAATCACCGAGTCTAATGTTACCTTCGGAATCTAGGAAGACATTACCTGGTTTCTGCAAGGCGTCAAAAAAGTTAGTGAAAGGACGCACTGAGACAATAGATCAATAAACCAACTCACCAAGTCACGATGAATTAACTTCCGCCCGTGAATGTATGCCAATGCCTCAACAATTTGTCTGATCATCCTCCACTTATCAGTCTCTTCGATAGGTTTCTGAAGTGCGTCGTCGATGACTTTCCGAAGCGTTGTACTGCAGTATTCCATTTGAATATAGAGTATTCTTTGTCCCAGCGAAACGTCAACTTTAACTGATGATTCATCCCAGATATCTTCTTCCTCGGACTCCTCTTCAATTGATCCCGAGTTTTTCTTTCGCTCGAATATACCGGCATAGTCGTTCTGAAATCCCATGCCAGCCATCAAAGGACTCATTCCAGCCATCAACGGGTTATTGAAGTCATCATCCAGGTCTGCATCCACACTTCCCGAAGTCTCAGAGTCAGATTCGTCCCAGTTCACTGATGTTGACCTATTGGGAAAAACACTTTGGGATTCGTCGCTTGTGACACGACCCGCCATGGAGCTCGTGACAGGCGAGTTCGCCCACCACCCTTTATTGTCTTTGTCGTCATCGCCACTACTGCTGCCGCTACTGCTCTCGTTTGCATCTTTCACATCCTTGCTTGGAGCGTCATCATCATTCTTTGCACCATCTTCTGCTGGTCCTTCGCCTCCTTCGACCCACGCTTGATAGTATCGTACAATGTTCTTGTGCGTCATTCTGGAAATGGTGGTGACTTCTCTTCTCAGTTTTCGGTTCTGTACTGCACCAAACTTGGCGAACTTGCCCTCTTCTGATTCCAAAATGATCTTCTTGACAGCATATATTCTTCGGTCGAGTCTATTTCGGACCTTGACAACCTCGCCGCCACCTCCTCTTCCCAACAGACCAAGTTCCACGAAATCCGTCTGGTATCTGGAAGATCCTACAATGGGATGCTGGTCGTCATCATCCTCTTCGTCAAAGCCACCGTCACTGCTACTGTCTTCCAAGTTGCTTTCAGGGTGTCGCTTCAGCTGGGCCTGTTGTAACGCAGCCACTTGTCGCGCCAATTCCTTTTCTACTTCGCCACCCATCGTTTGAAAGCGTAACACTCGACCACTCGGACTCTCTGGTTCTGTGTTTGTACTATTCTGTGCCAACAAATTCTGAATCACTTCTTCCTCCCTTTTCTTCACTTCCATGCGTTCTCGTTCTTCTTCCGCTTCTCGCGCCTTCATTTGTTCATAGGCACTCATGTTGGGATCACGATTGTGCGTCCCCAAAAAGGCTTCGACTACTTGCACCAACTCCCACATCATGACGGCTCCCGAGTGGGCCAATTCCTCGGCCCGCAGTTTTAACATGGAGGTGAGCTCGGTCTTTTCGTCGGGCGACAAGCCCTTGACACGACGGAGTGCCAGAGATGGAGCGACGTACGGATATTGTTTGCAGAGCTGCACGGAGAGGCTGAGTAGAGAGATGTTAGGCATTATGTGTCGTGAGCGACTGAATGGATCCGACGTTTCGGTTGGAAGTAACTTACGTCAACTCGCATCCCACATTATCTGTGTCCGGAGGTCGACAATGTACGTTTAACCGTGCACAACCCCAGACTCCCTCTTCTCTCGTAAAGTCTTTACCGTACACTGCCATTAGGACTGTTTCTTCGTCGGCTCTAGACATGGACAAGTCTTCGTAGGATGGAACCACAACATTTTTGTTCTCAACGGGAGGTGGCAGTTTGGGCTCATCGTCTGACGACTCATCCTCTTGAATGGCATCATATCGACCGGGCGGCATCCTTACCGAAAAGAGGTGTTACTAGTGAGGATCTAACTCTCTCTTATCAACATCCACATGCTGTATTCTGACGACAGCAACGTGTTGCAGCCGCTTGGCGTTTGTTTGTGTCATGGCCATCACGCATCGAGAGCGATGTTCGAATGTGCGTCTCAAAATAAACGCTCGTCTAACGGTTACAACGGTAGATATTTTCAGTAGTTTTTGTACGACAGTATAGTAGAAATAAACGGGGGGAATTTTTAAGACCCACTATGACCGAGGGCCTAGTTAGTGTCTTTTCTGTGACCGCATTGACCATCACAATCTCAAATCTCCTCTCCTCCGCCTTCGGAAGCGTTGCGTTACCACCGTGGCATTACAATACGAAGCCCTTCGAAGACATCACAATAGAGAGCATGACGATACGGCTGCTGCTTCTGCTGAGTCTCTTTATCACCCCGGTCCTCTGTAAGACGATCTATACTCTCGAAGAAGTCCATGGTCTGAGTGATTTTCTGCGAGGTGGTGACAAGAGACTGGTGCGCGACAAGCCCCACCAGGGTTCCTTCTTGAGAACGGGAACATTTTGTGAAGGACTGGATTCGTACATTCATACCATTCAACACTCGACCGATACAGAGGCCAAGTATTATGCCGCCGATGCCTTGACGACCTGTCTGATACATCGCCGAGACAATCAAGATGCGGCAGGCATGAACCCCCACTTTCATGAAGTGGTTGTGAACTATCTACGAGAAGAACCGCATGTGGCTGCTGAGCTCATTTGGGCAGCCACAGAAAACAACTCCATCAACTTGAATGGTTTCATTGAAAAGAATGCCGTTGAAGAGCTCTTTCGAGTCATTCAATACTATGAATACTCCGTCGCTGCCATGTGGTCAGCCGCAGCGCTTATGAACATGTCGACATCATATTGTGGAGACGCAGCTTGTGTTTGGAAATGGAACGACCAGAAAAAACTGAAAACGACGCACACTGTTGATGTCAACGGTCTCGTGGCACTGTTACACATTTTAGAACTCGAGGGACTTTACGATCTACTTCTCGATCAAGTGTGTTCCAGTGCCGCATTTACGGACATTCACGGTATTGTCCTTCCCTCGTTGGCCGTTAAACCAGTCGATGTTGGTTCCTTGGTACCCTGGGCCATGGCGGGTCTCATCAAGACGCTCGCACTGCGGAAAAGTTCGCATGCGCAATTAGAAGCCGCGGTCCCGTGTCTCTGTATTCTGAGTCAATCCGACGACCCACTGGAACGACGTCAAGCATGGGAGGCTCTCTATCATTTGGGACGAGAACGAGCCTGTCACACTGAGGATGCACGACAAAGCGTGTGTGTGGACATGCCCTTTACAACGAAGGACGATATATCCTGTGCCGACTTGGAGTCGCCCAACGAGTGTCATGACAAAAAAGATAAGAGTCTATCGGCCAAGGAGGCCTGTTGTATCTGTGGAGGAGGTGATACCATGGTCAATTCATTTGGACCGGAAGAAAGCGGAGATGATCTGTAGGTAGGGATAATAGCTAACCAAGAGGTTTGCTTTAGATACGTTCCTAAACGTGAGTGCTTGTACTAGTAGTCGACTCATCACGCCATAAGGACGCGCCAGAACTGCACCACCTTTGGTGCCAGGACAAGCATATGCAAAGGCCATACAACATCTTTCATCGCCCCACAGGGTCCGATCTCATCGGTGTGTTGAGCATCTTGCCAAGTCAGTTATCAGCAGGTTCATGGTACACTTGATAAGAGCAATTGCTTCTGACACACACTCGAGGAGCTATTGGTGCTACTACTGTATGCCATACTGATTTACTTCAAGTAGCCGTATTTCGCTCTGTGCAGTCTATTTTACGCGTTCGGCACTGTCTATTCGTACTTTGAATCTTGCATACAGCTTCTTCGACGCGCGCGCGCACATCATAACGTTACAGGGTGCTCACGGCGTGGGCGTGTCTAGCACAGCCACGAGCGTCCGCACGAGAGAGTTGGATACGCGAAGCGAAGTTCTCATAAATCCGCTTTGAACACAATACTAATCTCGAAACCTACAAATCCTTCAACGAACAATGAATCACACCGAGAACATACAGCAGCAACAACCTGAGCACCAGCTTCCTGTCAGATATGTTGAGACAAGAGGTGCCTCCGACGGCGACGGCGTGAGTTCCATCACAATGCGCTTGCCAGAAAAGCAGACAAAGCAAAAGCGAGCAGAGACTTCTGCTTGCAAACGAATGTGGCGAAAATTCAAGAAGGGTTTCACTCCAACACTCTCACAGGTCAAAGAACACCGTTCGACCCCTAAGGACAATGAAGCCGGGCGCTATTCTGAAAAAACGCTGCCGACGTGCATACTGCAAGACCACGAACAAGGGAACTGTGTGTCAGAACTGCAGTGGTCAATGTCATCAGCATCAGAATCCTTAGCTGGGCTTGATCTGCTGGAAGCGTCATGCCACCTTGTCGAGAGAAGATAAGTGAATAATCCAGTCGACTCCTATAGTTCAACAAGAGAAGTATAGAATATTCTATAGACTAATACCAGTTTGCTCAAAGTACTCTTGATAGATTATCTTTTTCACTTAGCAGAATGTGTGCACCAATGGCTGGACTCACACGGCTGCTCACACCAACACAATGAAAGCACCTCTCCTTTGTAGCTGCCTGCGTTGATAGTACGTGTCCAGTGAAGTTGTGATTTTTAAGATGAGCTGTCAAGCTATGAGAGTGCTGGGTATCGGGCAACAAACTGTGGCTATTGTATCCGCGATCAAAGATTATAAAACACTGTTCTTAGCGGGTGCCGGAGCGAGCCAACTCATAATACAGCTGTAATCAAAGTTCTCTTGATCGTGACTGGTCTTTGTTGGGATGATTTTCAAGAGTTGTGGGAAGATAGTAGGACGCCACTGCGGTAACAGGCAATTCATCAATGCGCTGGGTATTTTGCAGTTCACCTTTTTGAGCTAGTGGTCTGAACGAAGGGGGTTGAATTCTAGGCTTCTAATAATGTAGGTAAGGACGACGCACTTCTATAAGAGTAGAGTCGATAAATTGACAACAACGGTCACTATTACGGCGGCGGCCGCTAATGTTGACGCTATGTGGTTGGACACTCCGCGCCCCGTGCACGCTCTAGCTAGAACGGTATTTGGGCTGATTTGAGCAAAGTCGTATGCAGTTTTCGGTCTCTTTTGTCTTGATCGTGCACACATAAACCAATAAGCGACATCCCCGTAATATTTTTGGCAAAATAAAATGTCACAGCAGGATTAAAGGCGGAACCTCGCCCTTGCGAGGAACCTCAAACTTGCGAGGAACCTCGCCCTTTGCGAGTATGCTCTCACAAATCGGCTTTTTGAATACAAAAGAAAGCAAATCACTCAACATTAACGGACAATGATTGGCACCAAGAAAAAGAAGCAACCAGAGGCACTTCCCATCCGATATGTTGAGACAACAATACTCTCCATGGACGATCGATTGAGCTCCGTTACATTTGGTCGTCGCAAGAAGAAGCGAACGACTGACAAACACAACAGCTTGCAGCTAAAGCAAATGGACCGCTCTGCTACCAACAAAATGTGGAAGAAAACAAAGGCGGGCTGCACTCCAACAGGGAGCAAAGATCGTTCGCCTCACGGGGGCGTTGAACCCAAGGACCTGCGATTTTCTGATTCGACATTCCCGACGGTCATAACACAGCATGACAGAGACTTTGTATCAGAGTTGGAGTGGTCGTTGTCGTCATCGTCATCGTCGCTGTGGTTTTCGAAATACGCTAAAGAAGCAAAGAGAGAAGCCGAGACATACATGTATAGCCTTATGTAGAAACAACAC
>JAVCKV010563552.1:0-10703 GCA_032274145.1 Herpochondria borealis | reverse complement strand
GCTTTGCTTCTTTTAGTAGTACCCATCTTCAACAGTACTAATTTTGTGTTGTTGCCGCTATTAGCACTTGCCTTTTGTCGGTGGTAATGATAGTTTTTCGCGCCAAAACAAAATGCACCGAGGATTCCATCCCATCCCTTGATTTTTTTCACCCTAAATTACCATGTGTTATCCTAATTACAATAAACACAAATCTGTCACGTTCTGCCTTGCCCACTTTCTCACTATACAAATTTTAAGCTGGTTCACTCATTACTTAATGCGAGCTGGCACACCCAAGTCTGGTGGCATCATATATTTGTTCCTTTCTCCGACAGACACACAAAGTTCCGACAACCACTACTACTAGCTAGTAGGAGTTAGTAGTGCTAGCTACTAGCTATCATGCTCTGGTTCTCCCTTCTTCCTTCACTGTCCTCGTCATCACTCTCCTCGGAAGTTTCGTCCTCTTCCTCGTCGCTGACCTCCTCTTCATCAAGGTCCTCCTCCCCCTCGTATGAACTGTATGAATTGTCATCCATGCTGTCTCTCCGCCTCTCCTCTTCCTTCTCTTCTTCTGTGATACCGTATTCCATCTCTTTCTGATACTCCTCTTCCCATTCCTTCTCTATTTTTTTTACATCCCTAGCTGTTATTTTGTCCTCGCTACTATCGTGGAAATGCTCGGCCCATTTCAGCGGCTGCACCACGAAGTAATAGTATGCATTTAATTCCCCCTCATCGTACCGTGGGTCGCGTACCCCCGCTATTGGATGTGCTATTTGCTCACAATCCACTGCTAGTACCGAAAATCTATGTTGTCCGCTGCCTGATTTGTGCCAGATCTTCTTCATGCAATGTACTATTCTCTGGTTTGGCTCAGCGAGACTCCCATGTTTGTACACCGGATATCCTGGGTACTCTCTTCCTTTGTTTAGCTTTTGTCTCTGTTCCCCTGCACTTGTCTCTGAAATTGGCACTTCCCCTCTGTTTGCCAGCACGTAGAACCCAGCCTCCTCAATTGTTGTCTCCTCATCTAGTTTCACTACTGCAGTTGGTTTGGTGGGGATCCCAACAATGCACAGAAGGTGGCATGGGTAAGCCACTGGCTGGTCCTTCCACTTGTCTACGTTGCATTCTGCCCAGTGCTGCTTCGCCAGTCTATCCCTTCCCTGACACGGATGCGTGTGAAAAGTTACCCCTTGACGCTTGGTCCGGGTGTAGATGTAGATGTGATCCTCTCTCATATTCGGGAGTATCTTTTTTTGGATCAAAGCCACTAGCGGTTTCAGTTTTATCCCGCTGTCTCCCCATTCAGGGGGCCTTGCCCGGGACAGTAAGTTTTGCTTCGCCCTGCCTCCCCGGGCAGCATTTCCTCCCTGTGTTCCTTTCACTCCATCAAAAACACCTTCCATTGTCACAGTCATGTAGGGTGCATAAAAGTCTTCTGTTTTTTTTTCATGGTAGCTTCTCTTCTGTCCGGTGCTTCTTTCTTCTGGCAGGGCATCTCTGTTGTTTTCTGTTGCTTCCTGGTCCATATCCCTTTCCAGTTCGTTGCATTTTGGGTGGTCCAACCAGGCTCTCCGGATAACGAGACTGTCGTTGTAATGGTTCGCTGTTTGCTTTGCAAAGTTCGTTGTTCGTTTCTGGGTTCTCCTTCCTGGCTCTTTCACTGTTTCCTTGTGCATAGACTCTCCTGGTCCGCTGTTCGGATTTTCCCCTGAGCCCATGCGCCGAATGTCGTCCATTACATGGCAGCAAACTAGGTGGCTCTTTATCGTGTTGTGCCCCGTCCCCTCCTTCCTGGGGAAGGTGTCAAAGAATTTGTGCATACACAGCTTTGTGTAAGACTTCACCGCTGGGACTCCGTCTTTGGGCACTTTAGTCCACTTCACGTACGCCTCTAGATCCAACAAGATCCACATGCAGTGCACCATGTCTTGTTTCTTCTGATCCTGTGTGGTGTGGACCAAGTATCCCTTGTCTGTCTTTCTAAATGATGGACCGGCTTTTGCCCTCCCTTCATATTCATCCACCTTCTTGGCGTGCTCCACACTCTCCATGCAAAACGCCATCAGCAGCAACAGCAACACACCTGTGTGCTCACTCGCTGTAATCTTGGATTTTACACTCTTGCTTATTCCCTCGGGGAAGAAGGTGCGTGGCAGGGTTTTGTCGCTTTGCCATCGAAGTTGCTTGTGTATCTTTTTCGTTATGTCGTCTATGGTGTCTTTCATAGTAGGAGTGAAGATTCCTAATGTGCTGTCACGCAGGCTATTAGCTTCCACAGAATCGGTGCCCTCCTTGCTGTCTCCCTTTTCCTTCGTCGCTCCGCCCTCGCCCTTCGCCTCATTCTCTTTGGTCGCTTTTCCCTTACTTTTTGTTTGCTGCTTCATTTCCCCGAAAAGTGTGAGTATCAGACGCTCCATCAGTCCAAGGTTTATGGCGTGGATTACCTCAGCACATGTGGCCCCGTGAATGCCTCTTCTTGGGTCCGAGAAGACCACTCCCTCGAAGGCTGATCTCACGTATCTGTACGACATCTTGTCAAGCGTTGCCATTGCTTTGTGCACGTCCCTGTTTTTCTTACGTAGTTTCTCCAGCTCGGAGTTCCTTGTGTGGGTCTTTTCGTGCAACATTGCCTGTGTGATGATTTCTCTGTGTCGTTCTACATCGCTTGCCAGAGTGTGCTTGAATTTCACGTCAGCATTGGAGCACTCATCATGTTCCACATTGCAATGCCTGCACTGCTTGCTGGTCCCTGATGTCCGGTCAATTTTCCTTCCACACAGCTGATCATGTCCCTCCGTGTCCCCAATGATAAAATGGAGAGGTATCTGTAGGGTACAAGTGATTTTCTTCTTCTGTACCTTTCCATCAAGAGACTCGGGCTTTTCAAGTTCCCACTATATGCCGCCCACCTTTTGGTACTCTACCATCTCGGAGAGAAGCAGCCGCAGGCAATGGTGCTGGTCACGCAGTTTGTCTACTGGCTTGGCAACTCTCGGGGCAATTTTGCTCATTGCAGGAACATACCCCAAAGGACGGTAGGCCTCTGGTTTGTTCCTGAATGATCGTTTGAATATCCCCAGGGTGAACATCACCGGTTCAAGTGTGAGCTTGCCTTTGCTGTCTAGGTGTGATTTGTCAATGAACATGATGATTGGTGCCAGTATGTCGTTCTCTCCAGTGCATAGCCGGGTGTGAGCCAGCACAAACACTTGCCCTGTGTCAATGTCATCCAGAATCCCATCCGGCCCCCCGTACCTTGGCTTCTTGAATGGATTGTCGAGATCGATCAGCAGGTTTTCTGGTTTCATGGCCACTGGGTCTGTCAGCAACGACAGCAGGGCATCACCGAAAGAGAACTGCACCAGCTCTGCCGTTGCTCCTGTCCATGGCAGATCCACTGTCAGTATCTCGGGTTGCAGGTCGGTCATGCCATATCTCTTTGACAAGTCCCCCAGCACAGTTGTTCTCTGGCACGTTGTGTATCCAGATCCGAAATGTGAGACTTCGAGTTTTGCCTCGTATTCATAGTCTGACTCCCATCGCCATTGTCTTATTTCCTGGAACAGGCTTGCTCTTGCTCCCTTCAATATATGGAGCAGGTGTATGTCACTTCTGGTGTGGCCTCCCATTTTTTCTAACCCGCCAGAGAAGCTTATGTGTTTCATCTCTGTGATTGGGTCTTCAGATCCCACACGGTCCCATAGGAATGACTTGCCAAAGCCTGGAGGCTTTGCCCACCTGCCCTCCAAACTATCGCAATCACTGCTTTCACGATCGCTGCTCCTGCTCCCGCCCTCATCCTGGCTCTCACAATCCATCCAGTTGTCGTCAGACGAATGTGTTTCTGACTGCATGCTCTGCATGTTCCATTCCATCGGCGCCATGGGTTCATGTGTTTCTCCATCCTCTTCCGTGCCAGAAGAATCCTGCACTTGTTCTTCCTCTGATTCTCTCTGCATGATTTCTTCCTCCTGCTGGGCTGCTACGTTGCCTTGTTCTGCTCTTTCAGCTGCATCACGCTCATGGCATACTTTAATGAAAGCTCTGTTACAATAAGCGTCTGCCACCGTCTCTGCATGCTGTGCAAGGGAAGCAAATGAGGCAAAGCCTTTTTTTCGCCCCCTACCTCTTTCACAGTTGGGATTACTACAGTAAAAGGCGTAACTCATTTTTTTTTCGTACAGCGAGATATTCTTTTCTATGTAGTTGTGGGCTACTTTTCAGATAGTCGTTGTCATAATATGTATTTTACTTGTGCGTTGCATTACTTTTTTTCGTCTTCCGTTTTTCGTTGTGCTCGCGAATTTTCATCCCAGCACAACCGTTGGCTTACCTTTTTTTTGTGTTCTGCCCAATGATATTCGAGACCTGGCTGTTTCATCCTGAACTCCATGCTCTTGCACGAGGCACTCCTCTGGCGTGGTCATCCCAATCATCATCTGTTGATGATCGCCGGCTATGACCCTGCAGTTTGGCTTTTCTCCATCTCTCCCTGATTTTCTCCACCTCTTCAATATTCTCGACCATAACCATGCTTTTCCCGCATCCAGCATGCTGGTTCTCTCTTCCCTCTGTAACCATCCAGAGTGCCTTTCGTTCCGCCTCTCTGTTGTCCGACCAGGCGTTCATGTCCAAGGTTGGTTTGTGTCCAAAATCACTTACGAAGGCCCCCTCTAGACCTTTGTAAAAGATCTGTCGGTAGAAATCTTGGAATGAAGGCTGACCGTAGCTTGGGTTGATGGTCACCAGCCGTCCAAGCCTTACCTCTCCATTTGCACCGCAAAATGCTGCGGCCTTTGTCGGCCCTGGACCAAGCCTGGCTTTGTACGGCTTTACCTGGTTGATGTTCCCGTCATCTCCTCGGGTGGGTGCCCGGTGGTCTATGACGTCAACCATGCAACGGTACTCTTCCTCCCAGTAAGCTCCCCATAGGTTCCGGTCAGTCGTTGGCCAATGTCCAAAAACTTCGAAAAATATGCTCTCTCTGTCTGGCTCGGCAGGAGCATACGCCATGGCTGAGTCCTTCACCAGTTCCTTGTACTTTTTTTCGTGGTCTCCATCTGTTGTGAAGCGGTGCTTGGGCAGCCCCCTGTACCGCTTGTCAAGCCAGAGGGAAGTCACTCCTGCAGAGCTCTCGTACTGCTCGGGCTCTCTTGGAGGGTAGTACAAGTCTTCAGGGCACTTGTCGGGAAGTTCAAGCAGGCATCGTGAGGCCTGTCCCACAATCATCCAGGAATATAGGAAGTTCCCACTACCATAGGATCGTGCCATCTCTTCTTGGTGGAGCATTTGCAACGCAAGGGAACCAGGCCGCTCGCACAGCCACCGCAGTGCCTCGGTTGCATCTGTCTCCTCCATGAATGCTTTGCCGTTCTTGGTAAATTTCCTGGTGCGCCCACCCTTGACCAGCAGATAGTCGTCCCACCAGCTGTCAATATATGTCTTGTCAACCCAGATCTTGTAGCAGCAATGACATCCATTCTTCTCGTGGTGCCGCAGTCCTTCTGGGGGCAACAGCACTGTCCCTGTCATCTTCACCTCTTTGTCTCTTTGCCTGAACGGGCCATTCGCTCTAACTTGTGTCAGGTGGCACATTACAATCTGCTCTCCCTTGTCAGCAATGTCTTCTTCTTGGTTGAATCCACCTACGCCTTGCCTCGCCATTGCCTGGAAGTCGAAACCGTACTTGTTCATTTGACTTTGTTGCCCCTTCTTTCGCTTCTTCGTCCGAGGTCTTGGTGGGATCGTCTGGTCCTTGTGCATCTCTTCCATTGGGGGAACCATCTTCCATGGATCTAGGTCCCTGTCTTCCATGGCACTCTGGTGGAGGCAGCCTATCGACTGTTCTGTGCAAGGATAGTTGCTCAGTCTTTCTTCTGTGACTTCACGCATATTCCCGTTGTCTTCGTCTTCCGATAGACAGAGGAGCTGACGGAATGTCCAAGGGCACAGTGCCAGCACCTGGAATGTCATAGTGAACTTGTCTGTCATGCCAAGGGGCACCCTTACATAGCGAAGGCGGGGATTACTTGGCTCGTAGTGCTCGCGCTTGATGTATTCACTCACATTCGGCGACTCTGGGTCTGCCTGCATGTGGGCATTCACTGTACTGTTTCTTACGTGCGATTGGCGGAGCAAGCGACTTACTGGGCTCACCAGAGGAAAGGAATCGTAGCATAGGTCATCGAAAATGAGCTGACTTGTACACTGACACCCATCCCGTCCTGGACATTTTTCTGTAATGAATCCAGCGTTCAGGATTGTTCGGGCAAACTTGTGGTAGGGCCTTCCACCAGGCTCGAGCCTTCCACGCGTCCTCTCATTACTTAGGGCAAGGATGTTCCTTTCCAAGAATCTTCCAGGGCCGCAGTATTTTGCCGCCGCTGACCAGGGCAGATCCGCGATGGGGTGATTAGTTGAACCCTGCTGTTCCTCATGAAACCTGTAGCAGTACTCAGCCCAATTGCCTGGCAAGTTGGAGTAGTTGTCTAGGCATGGACCGCTATGTATCTTGATCGTGTGTAACAGAAACTTGCGGTACCCCTCTTCGGTGTCCACACCCGCCAGGTTGTTGTCGAACGTCACACCTGGCAACATTTCTGCTGGCCTGAATTTATCTGTGAATGTTGTTTCGAACAGACTCACTTCATCTCCACTACCCTGTCGTTGCTGCTGCAAGAAATTCATGCACTTGTCAATGTGTTTGTCGGACACATCCTTCCTGCATATGGTCGTGATCACTTGTTCTAATGTAACATTCACCTTCTCGTCGAAAGGGATTAGCTCCTTGAGGCTTGTGTCCTTCACCACATCATGATATTGTTTGTTGTCCGTAGTAGTAGTCCTCGGTGCCGACCCTTGTCCTTTCTTCTTCTTGACGCTGGCTCTCAACATTTCACTGTATGTGGTGTGATAGATTTTTTTCCTTTTTTGTTTTTCCTTTTTGTGTTCCCACGGACATCGAGGATCTTGTCCCTTTCCCCAACGGTGGTAATGTTTCTGTCTTGTTTCCAAATTTAGTCGCGCCCAACGCTGTGCCGTGCACCATCATTGGCAGTAACTGCAAAGTGAGTACGCATGTCACAGGCAGAATTCAATCGGCACTTCTGTATCTCAGAAAACCACGCAGTCCACAGCCCCGGCGGTTCCGTTGCCTTGCCAACGTTGGCATGGGCTTTATATCTGTCACGCAGGTCTGGTAGGTATTCTCACGTTGGCCTTGCAACGTCAACAGCCACAGCCACTGTCTCTTAGCCTTCTCCTTTTCTCAGTTCTGTCTGGTACCCGTTTCTACGAAAGGTTCCTCCCTGTAGCTCCTGGTAGTCAATCCTACGAGGGTACCCTTGTCTATTAGTTTTTCTCTTTCTCAGTTCCGTCTGGTACCCGTTTCTACGGCAGGTACAGGCTTGTAGCTCCTGGTAGACAATCCTACGAGGGTACCAGATGCCTGGCTAGCCCGTGGTAGCTACCCACGCTTTTCAGCCCTGCACTGTAGGTTTCTGTTTGACAGTCTGGGTTTGTTCTTGAGCGCACAATTCATTTTCACCACCCCCTTCTTTCCCGGCTGCCTGCAAGTGGGTTGTGGCTATTACTGGTACCAGTACTCTGAACAGGTGCCGCCAGCATGGATCCCAGGGATGACCCCCAGATGGAGAGGACGTGCATGCTGCGGGTGCTGCGTTTGTGCGTTGCTACCTTTCAGGTCCGTCGGTTGATGACCAATAGACGCACCTGCACATTTGAAGGTCTTAGGAGAGTCATGGAGAAGCGGAATTCCATGTGGGCCTACAAGCTTGGGCTATGTGGTTTCGAGGGGCTTTCCTCCAGAGCAGAGCACACGGTGATGAGGCTGGTTGGTTACATGGAGTACACCATGGCGGAGCCCTGCTTCACTAGGCTTGATTTCGATGGCTTCCTCAGAATGAACAGAGAAACCCCTGACATGAGCGAGTCCCTTCTGGAGTTCCTCAAGGGCCTACGCATCCCATCCATGGACATGATGATTCTGAACATTCGTTACGGCGTGTTCAGTGCTGTGGGTCTTGTAGAAGTTATGTCGCCGTACATGCCGCCCCTCACAGAACTGCTGAGGGCAAGAGAGCCAGAGGATGAGTGGTTCAGCAGGCTTTTACATGCATCCCTGCCCAGCATAACCACGAAGACTATAGACGATCTCTCCTGGGCTATCCAGCACGCAGAGATTATTCCCATCGGCGAAGACGAGGGCCAGGACCTCCACGACCTCCGAGACAATCTCTTTGACTTCCACATGGAGGGAGCTGTACACGACCAATGCACACAGTTCTTGGAAGACCTAGGATTCCAGCAATCTGACATTGATGCGTTGGCATCTGCTTATGGGGCTCGTGCGCGGATGAGCCTTGCCACTCTGCGTTCAGCGTCGCAGCACTTCAGTGAGACGTACAACAGGGGCAAACCTTTGTATCACATCAGGCAGGGCCGGCTCCAAGACAAGGTACATGAAGCAGTGGGATTCGGCAAGAGGTTCCTGCTCTTCCAGGCGGTCTGGTATACCGAGTCAGAGATGGACACATATCCTGAGATCTATCGTCTGGACAGGTTCGAGCAACAGCAGTTTTTGCTCTGGTCACTGAGTGTCAACTGGGACATGACCCACTGGGGCTGGGACCCCAGCAGCTGCAGAATCGAGTACTCGAAAGCAAACGAAAGCGATAGGGTCCTCACCTACCTAGACGGTGCTATCTTCAGTTACGGTGGACCTAATCAAGACCTCATTGGGTCCCGAGGAGCGTAAGGACTAGCGTGTGGAGCAGGAAGTACGCCTACTAGTTGTCCAACAGAGTCATTTATTATCTGCATTACCCATTTTTGTCACAGTGCCTATAGAAGACGCAGGAAAAGAACAGACGTCTTCTTGGTGCTAGTACCAGCATCGGGGAGACACAGAACCAGGGAGCTAGCGGAGGCCGCTGCCGAGTGATTCTCTGTGATGAAGTAGCATCCACGGCCACAGCCTGGTGTTTCGTAATGCACTGCCGCCCATTGCTGTCCTTCCTGGGTGGCTCCCACGTCTTGCCGCAGCCTCTTTATCAATCGGCCGTAGTATTTGTTGCCTTTAGTGCCACCAAGGACGCACACCATGCATAGAACGAGATGGTACAGTGCCATCTGCCTACTGGGGAAGTACCACCGGCTTTCATCAGGCCCCGCACCGCTGAATCCTCTGAGTGATCCCCCAAGTGCCTTTCCCGAACCCGTTGCACAAGGCAGACATCCAAACTAATCACTCTAGTTGGCAGGTACTAGCTAAAGACGGCATGATGCAAGTCCTCTCCCTCTATCTCATGGAACAGAATAGTGGGGCTGCAACCACCTCGGCGATCCTCTTTTATCTTCAAACGCGGGACATCGCCTCCATCCAGCCGGGCATTGGAAAGGGCCGAGTGCCCTACGTTCAGGGGAGACTGCCACTCCCTCTTGGGCGTCCCTGAAAAATCAGACAGCACCCTGAAGCTGCCCCCCCATGAGGGGACCTGTATTCCCGCCATTTGTGACTTGTCGCTGTACTGTCGCGAGCATATACCTCCAATGGCCAGAAAGGTCGGTGGTGTGCTTCCAGAAGGTGAGACAGGGATAGCGGGACGTGGCAAGATGCCTTGGGGCGATGGGACACCGACTGTTCTTTTAGACTGCCCATTCCCAGGGGAGACCACAACTGGAAACCTTACAGTCGGTGTGATGGTTGTGGTGGCGATTGACTTGTCGACGCGCTCCCTCTTCGTTGTTGTTGTTGTTGGTGGTGGTGTGGTTGTGGTGGTTGACGTTTTCAAAGCGGACTTGTTCTTGCGTCCCCTCTTGGTCGTTGCCGTTGTTGCATCCATGGATAAGTCGGCGGGTCTCTTCCTCCCTGTTACTTCAGAAGGGCTGGTGGAAGTAGGCAAGCGTATCCTCACCCTTAGATTTGCCTTCTTTCGGCTGGGAGCTTTGGTGCTGCGAGCTTTGGTGCTGGGAACAGCGGTGATCCCAACAGGTACAGAAGTGCCCCTCATGAACCGACCTTGCTGTGCCCTTTGCAGCTGTCCCCACTGTACAACCGCTTCGCTAAGGAGGTGGCCAAGCCTGCCATTGTTCAGACGGTCTTTGAAGTCCATGTGATTGTTGGGCATTCCTGGGTGGAAAAGGCACCGGATTTTCAGGTTTTCCACAAGATGTTGGAACCTTTCAACTGACTTCAGGAAACTCGCGAGAAGCACAACCTGTTCATAGTCGCTCTTCCGCTCTTCCTCAGCCTTCACTGAAATCGTGCCCTCCAAGAGACCACGCTTGTCATCGGCGCTCAAGGCCTTGTCCCAGAGCAACCCGGCCCCGTCCGTGTGGTCCACACCATCGAATGGGTCGACCCCTGTTGTTGAAGAGACCATCATCTCGGGGCTGCGCAAAGGGCGGGTAATGTACTTCACCATGCCGGGACTTTCAATGTCACGGGCGGGGGTAACCATGTGCCATTCGCCGTCTGGTCCTTTCCTCGGGAAGCCATGCCCAGGATACCAATGATCAAACACAACTTGTCTCCTCGTAGCCTCGCACTTCACATTCTCAAAGACGGCTTCGGTTGTGGACGGGCTCTGATACTTTTCCCGAAGATACCGTGTGACGCTGGTCACCACTGTCATTGTTCGCAATCTTCTGCTGGCTGCGGTTGCAACTATTCCTCCAGCTTTGTCGGGATG
>JAVCKV010563541.1:0-10703 GCA_032274145.1 Herpochondria borealis | reverse complement strand
AAAACCTATTTGTACAATGTAGAAGCACAGTTTTTTGATTGTGATTATGCGGTTACAAAAATGGAAGTATTTCCAAATCCATTTAAAGAAACTATTCAAAGCTCTTTTTCTCTCCGGAAGAAGACCGATGTAAAAATAACACTCTCCAATATCAATGGTCAGCTTTTAAAAGAGCAGAGATGGAGAAATAGACCGGCTGGAGATTATATGGAATCTTTCAATACCAATCAGTTGAATGCAGGAGTGTATATTTTGTCACTGCATACGAAAGAAGAGGTGGTTTCTAAAAAGGTGGTGAAAGTATTGGAGTTTTAAAACAGTTCATTTTTAAGAAAAGAAATATTATGAAAACAATAACATTACAAATTGTCCTAATTCTATTATTCGCAACCAATAGTCAAGCTCAAAACACTTGGGGCAATGATGGAACAACCAACACTTGGCTAGAATCCAATACCGGCTTCCGTTGGAACTTTTACAGCCTAAACAATCAAAGAGAAACCTTCGTCCTCAGTCCAGAGAACTCCCTAAGTCGTGCCCTGCTTTTTCACGGGGATAACGGGACGATGGAAAAAGTAGCACCATTGGATGCTGGCCCCGCTTTTTTGGTTAGGAATACCTTGTCAGAGGAAACCTCTGTGTTTAAAATATTTGCGAATGGCCAAGTTCATAACAATAACGGTTTACGTATTCAAGTTGGAGAAAACGAACGTCCCTTTGAAATATACTCCCCAGTAAAAGAAGAGAATGTTTTCCAGATTATGAAAAACGGAAAGATATTTTCAACAGAAATAGAAGTAAAATACCTTAGTTTTCCAGACTACGTTTTCTCGAAAGATTATTATTTGATGCCACTATCTAAATTAGCAGAATACATCAATGAACATCGGCACTTACCGAACATTCCTTCGGCAGAGGAAGTAAATACTAGTGGACTTGGGGTTGGTGAACTACAGATGAAACAGTTGGAGAAAATTGAAGAACTGACCTTGTATCTTTTGCAAATGAAAAAAGAATTGGATGAACTGAAAACGGATAATGAGGATTTGAAAAGACGAGTAGAAGAATTGGAGGGAAAATAGAATTGAGTTTTTCTAACAAAAAAAATACAAATTACCACTGTTTTTCAGATTGCCCCAAAATGTAGAAATTTCTTTCTGATCTTCAGGGCTGGATACAGCCACGATAACCTGCGGATTCTCCAGTTTCGCTATCTGCAAATGAGTCGTAACCATCTGCCCATAAATGTCAACACCTATTTTTCGAACATTATTTGTTACCCAGAGGAAAGGAATTTTGGCCGCTATTAATTTCTTGGCTAGTACCTTGCCCTTTTTTCCTGTGCCCCACAAAACCAAAGGTCGAAGGGAGTCGTAATCCAATTTCAAAAACCAAGGCATTTTCAGATCAAAATATTCCTGATTAGCATAAGTTGCCGAATTTCGAGAAGTCCGATCTGGATGATCCCGCCAAAAATGTAACAATTTATTTACAGAAATGACTTTCAATCCCTTTTCATAAAAGCGAAAGCACAAATCATAATCCTCCGGATAGCGATTTACATCAAAAGCGCCGCAGGCAATAAGGTCTTCCCGATAAGTCATCCAGCAAGGGGAGGGGAGTACGCACTCCCGATAGATGTCACGGTAATGGGTGTTTTCTTTGCAAAGATCATTGAGCCATTGTTCATAGCGTTTGTAGCCGTCGCCTAAAGTGGCAGTAGAAATATATTTCACCCAGCCAGTAGCTACCTGCCCCGGTCCATTTGCCAAAAGGGATTGCCGTAGTTTTTCTAATTTTTCAGGAGCCATTACATCATCCGCATCCATACGAGTAATGAGCTGCCCCTTACTATTTGCGAAAGCCAATCGGAGCGCTGGAATGATTCCTTTATTCTTGGTGGTAAGCACTTTTATGCGCTGATCAGCTTTCGCAAATTGATTCAAAATACTAAGACTCTCATCAGTAGACTGATCGTTGATGGCTAGGAGTTCCCAGTCGGAGGTCGTCTGTTGTAGGATGCTACTTATGCATTCGCTCAGCCAAGGAGCGGCGTTGAAAACGGGAAGTAGAATGCTGATAGTTGGTGGCATGGTGACAAAGTAACAACAAAAAATACTTCTTTGCTTTGTCGTGAATATTGATAAAATAGATTACGTTGAAAACAATCGAATTGTAATTAAGGAGCAGTACATCCCGATTAGTAGAGCTTTTCAAGCTAAGCTGATGGAGCGATTGAAGTAGCAATGCTCTGATTATCAGATAAATATGTAATAATGAGAGACTTTAAATCAAAGAAAAAAGACAAGACTCAAACTCCTTTTCCTACAAGTCTAAATAAATTAAAAACCACCCTTCGTTTTTCCTTTGTTTCTCCAAGTAAAAAATATATCTTTGCACCGTTTTTCAGCAAACCCTATCGTAATTTAATAAAAAAAGCAATATATCATGGCGAATATCGGTCGTGTCAAACAAGTAATCGGACCAGTAGTAGATATCAGCTTTGCTGGTAGCGAACTACCTGAAATTTTTAACGCCCTTACCATTAAAAGACCTAATGGAGAAGAGCTTATTATGGAATGTCAACAACACCTTGGTGAAGACTCCGTAAGAGCGATCTCTATGGACTCTACTGACGGTTTAACCCGTGGTATGGAGTGTGTTGATACTGGTAAAGCAATCGCAATGCCTGTTGGTAATGCTATTAAAGGCCGTTTGTTCAACGTAGTAGGTGTAGCAGTTGATGGAATTGGTGATGTACCTAAAGGGGACAACGCCTACCCAATTCACCGTGATCCTCCTCGATACGAAGATCTTTCTACAGAGAAAGAAGTTTTGTTCACAGGTATCAAAGTAATTGACCTGATAGAGCCTTACTCGAAAGGTGGAAAAATTGGTCTCTTTGGTGGTGCCGGTGTAGGAAAAACGGTATTGATCATGGAGCTGGTAAACAATATTGCAAAAGCATACGAAGGTATCTCTGTATTCGCAGGAGTAGGGGAGAGAACTCGTGAAGGAAATGATTTGCTTCGTGAATTCTTAGAATCTGACGTAATCGACTATGGAGAGGCATTTAAGCACTCTATGGAAGAAGGTGGATGGGATCTTTCTAAAGTAGATAAAAAAGCACTCGAAAATTCTAAAGCAACATTGGTATTCGGACAGATGAATGAGCCTCCTGGGGCACGTGCGAGAGTAGCATTGTCTGGATTAACAATCGCAGAATATTACCGTGATGGTGACTTAAATGACCCAACTGGTGGTCGTGACATCCTTTTCTTCGTTGATAACATCTTCCGTTTTACACAAGCGGGTTCTGAGGTGTCAGCACTTTTAGGACGTATGCCTTCAGCGGTAGGATATCAGCCAACTTTGGCAACAGAGATGGGATTGATGCAGGAACGTATTACTTCAACTAAGCGTGGTTCTATTACTTCTGTACAAGCAGTATATGTACCTGCGGATGATTTAACGGATCCAGCACCTGCAACAACATTTGCTCACTTGGATGCAACGACTGTATTGAGTCGTAAGATTGCTTCCCTCGGGATCTACCCAGCGGTGGATCCTTTGGATTCAACTTCTCGTATCCTTGATCCAGCTATTATCGGTAACGAACACTACGAAACAGCTCGTGCGGTTCAAGCGATCCTACAGCGTTACAACGAATTACAAGATATTATCGCGATTCTCGGTATGGAAGAATTGTCTGAAGAAGATAAGCAGGCAGTACACCGTGCACGTAGAGTTCAGCGTTTCCTTTCTCAGCCTTTCCACGTAGCAGAACAGTTTACAGGATTGAAAGGAGTATTGGTGCCAATAGAAGAAACCATCCGAGGATTCAAAATGATCCTTAATGGGGAAGTTGACCAGTATCCAGAAGCAGCTTTTAACTTGAAAGGTAACATCGAAGATGTAATCGAAACAGGTAAGAAGATGATGGCGGAAGCGGAAGCTAATGCTTAAGCTAAGGTCATTGGGAATGATTAAAATTTTTTGCTAAAGGAATTTAAATCTATAGCTAACCTTCTTTGACAAATGACGTGATTCCTTAAAAAGATTTTCAAAAACGACCGTAGCATAGCGAAGGGAGTATTGGAAATATTTTTAAGGAATTAAAAACACGGAATTCGTCAAAGAATCACAATTAATTTTACAATGAATTTAATAGTCTTGACACCAGGAAAGAAAGTATTTGAAGGAGATATTACTTCTATAAAAGTACCAGGCATCGGCGGTCAATTTGAAATATTAAACAATCACGCTCCTATCGTTTCTGCCTTAGGCGAAGGCGATGTCCGCATCATCGAAGCGGGAGGGAATACACAGCGTTTTAAGATTACACAAGGCTTTGTAGAAGTACTGCGAAATGAAGTAGCACTACTAGTACAGAGTGTTGTTGAAGACTAATTAAGAAAGTCATCTTGTTAGAGGGGACGGAGCATTCAATTGTTTCGTCCCCTTTTTACGTTGGGGATCGTTTTTAGCTCCGTTAAAGATACGCTCCCGCGTACGAATCCGCTAAAGAGGCAACAATACAACTACCCACACCTCCTCATCCGCCTCATACTCTCTTATTACCTCAAATCCAACCTTCTCATGCGCCCGCAAAGACCGGGCATTCTTTTTTGAAATCTCGGTAATGATAAAATCAAAATGTCTTTTCATCAAGCGGCTCATTTCCATGTACAAGCCTGCGAAAACACCTTGCCCTCTGTAGTCCTTTCCTATGCAAACTTGGCCCATCGTAAAGTATCTGGTCTCTTTTAATAATTGGCCTTGATATTTGATTTTATCAATTTCTTCGAACATTGGGATCAAAACGGGAATCTCGTTTCTCCAGTCTTCTAACATGACTAATGCATAGCCTGCAATGCTTTCTCCATCCTTGGCTACGATGTGCGGATGAGGGCTGTTCAATTTTTCGAGAAGTGCTAGATTATGTTTGACGGTGACAAAGCCTTGCTCCATCGCTTCTGTTTTGGAGAGGGCGGAGGAGTGGTTTTCGTTTTGGAGTTGGAGGATGCCGTTTAGATCGGTGGTGGTTTTGGCGGTGGTGTAGCGAATCATTTGCTGTTGAATTTTGATAATAGAGAAATTATTTTAGTTGCTCTAGGAGCCATTCTCTTTGGCCTAGAATTTTCGCATTTTGGATGTCCTCTCTTAGTTTTTCTTTCGCTTTTTTATCACTCTTCGTCAAATTTAGAATACGAGAGGTGAAACGAATGATATTTTGAAAATGAGTTTTATGATAGCTTAACATTTTTTTTCGACCAAGCATTACATTAAAGCTTGAAAGCAACGAAGTTAATGGATCGAATTCTCTTTTCTCAAAATAGATCTTTAGCAAAATAACTTTTGCTTCAAGATTGATCAATGGATCACGATCATCAACCTTCATTAAAAGTTCCATGGCTTTGTCGTAATCCTTTCTGGTGAAATTTAATTTAGCTAAGCTATAAGTATAATTACTTTCTCTATATCGGGAATCGAGCATTGGTTTATAATCTGGAATAAAATTATCGAGCCATTCAAATTCTTCAAAAACTAATGCAGCAGAAACAATATTGTTGTAGGTGAATTTACTTAGTTCACCATCTTCGATTAAAAGCCCTTCTTTTAGACCAGATTTGTATAGATCGAAAACTTCCCTGCGGTATTCATTGAATCCAGTATTAATTTTACGGATGCAGAAATTAATAGAAGAGAAATATAAATATTTCAGATCGTCTGGAGCTAGTAAGTCCTGGTGTTGTTGAAGTGTACTCTTGAGTAATTGAAAGCAATCTGTATTGTTTTCTGAAATGGCTCGGTAGCAGTAGTAGTAACAAGCGATACTAGGTTCTTCTAAATATAAACTATCATCTAAGAAGGTTAACAGTAATTCAACAAGTTGGAAATCGTATTTTGTAGTGAAGACAGATTGATGAGAATTAACAAAACAAGCCTGTTTTAGCTTACTCAATAATAAATATTTATCAAGAGCTTGGTTCATCAGTCTTAAGTTATTTTCAAGACTTCTATTTCTTGAATCTACGTAATTATATTGTTCAAATTTTAAAGAGTACTCGAAATAATAAAACTCTAGTCCTGGATTCATCTTTTCTAATTGTTGCTCTCCTACACGTATTGACTTTTGAAAATATTTCTCTTGTTTTTTATGTTTGTAAGCTCTTGCCTTATGCAGCGTTTCTTTTACAGGAGTGCTCTTATATTCAACATAGGCGAGATACTCCTCAATACACCGTAAAAGCCAAGAGCTAACATGGCGTAAGAGTTTATCGTCAAATTCCTTTCCCTGAAAAACTGATTCAAAAACCCGTTCTTTTTTAAATGCTATTGATCCTTCCTTTGAAGATTCAACTAAATAGCGCCACAAATCGATTACTTCCTTACGTTGATTAAAGAAAGGAGAGGCTACAAATTTATTAATCTCTCTTTTTTCAAGCCCGGTAAGCTCTAAGAAGACGGAAATAAGTTGACTCTTTCGCATTGTTATTTTATATTTTATTGTCAAATGTATTGAAAAAGAGTCAGTTATGAAAATTTACTTTTTGATAAATTGATAATTCTGTTGTTGTTAAGAGGAGATTTAGTCCTCATATTTGTATTGTCATCAAGAATAATTGGGAAAAAACAAATAAATGAACAAGCCCTCCACATATGGCTTTCTTTTTAAAATCGCACTAATCAGCATTCTGCTGATGGGGCAAAGCATAGGTCTCTTCGCCCAATGGGAGGCTGTGTACTTTAATCCTAATAATACTCCGGCTAACTTTCCAAATATACAAACAGTAGAATTCAGTACTAGCGAAAATGGTTTAGCTGCTGGGAATAATGGTATTGTTTTACGTACAAGTGATAGTGGATTGAATTGGGAAAATGTACTACTAGAGCCTAATGGGCTAAACTTTGTTGATGTTCAGTTCATAAATACTACAACTGCCATTTTTGTAGGTCAAAGTAATATTTTAAGTGGTTGTGGTTCGGAGGATGGTGTAATTGCCAGAACTGAAAATTATGGAGCTACTTGGGATTTCACCTATTTAAATACTAATCTTTTTGCAATCCATTTTCCTACACCAAATATTGGATTTGCGGTTGGAAGTTGTGGAGCTGTTTATAAAACAATAGACAGTGGTAGCTCTTGGCAGTTATTAAGTACTGGTACAATGAGTGGTTTTACAAGTGTTTATTTTATAGATGAACAGAATGGATTTATCTCTGGACCAAACGATACTTTTTACAAAACCAGTGACGGTGGGAGCAATTGGGTTAATATAGATTTACCAAATAGTTCTGACTACAGGGGTATTGAATTTTTGAATGATAATACAGGTTTTACTCTCACTGACAATAAGATATTTAAGACTATTAATGGAGGGAATGATTGGGGAATAGAACTAGACTTGCCTAATCTTCCATTGACCTTTACGATTATGTCTTGGGCCAATGAGAACGTCGGATGGGTTGGAACTTATCTTAATATTTTTAAAACAATAGACGGAGGAAACTCCTGGGTTCCTCAATTTTCCAATTCTTCAGCTATCGGAGGTTCTTTTACCGAAGGAATACAAGATTTGTTTCTCTTTGATGAAAATTATGGTTTTGTAGCTGGAGAGCAAGGGTATTTCAAAACAACAACTGGAGGAGCTAATCTTCCTGATCTACAATATTTAGCTGGAAATGTTTTTTTAGACCTAGATGAAAATTGTAACCTAAATTCATCAGATGAAAGTCTAGAAGGTTGGATTGCAGAAATTACAGATGGAACAAATAAATTTTACGCAACTTCTGATTTTAATGGGAATTATTTTCTTGCTTTACCAATTGGTGATTATGATGTACAGCTTTCTCTCCCTAATAAAAACTGGACAAATGGTTGTCAGTTATCTTATCAGATAACACTTGATACACCGCTTGATACTTTAATAAGAAATTTGCCTGTTCGAAAAGCAGTTGATAATTGTCCTGTATTAGAAGTGGATATTTCTACTAAGGCATTGACTCATTGTTCTGATAATATTTATACACTCCGTTACTTTAATAGAGGAACCGCTACAGCTGCTGCACCTTATGTCGATGTTATACTGGATGAGAGCTTGACAATGACAAGCACTAATTGGTCATCTGTTTCAGGGAACACCTACACATTTGACCTAGGAGATATCGCAGAGGGCGAATCTGGAAGTTTATCTTTTGTTGCTTTCTTAGAATGTAATCCAATTGTTGGACAAACTCATGCGGTTCAAGCTAAGATATATCCAGACGGATTTTGTTTGCCAGCATCTCCATCTTGGGATGGAGCATCTTTAAGCGTGGTATCAAAGTGTATAGGAGACTCAGTGGCATTCACAATCACAAATACGGGGACCGGGGATATGCAATCATTGCAAGATTTTGCAATCATTGAAGACCACATCCTTTTCATGACTGGCCCCATCGATCTCGACTCAAACCAAGACACCACCTTCACCCTCTACCCCCAAGGCACCACCCTCCGCCTCGAAGTAGACCAAGTTGCAAACCACCCCGGCAGAAGTAATCCTTCCGCGACCTACGAAGCCTGCACCACCAACAACAGTGGCGGAATCAGCACCGGCTACGTAACCCAATTTCCAGAAGACGATGCGAATGTATTCGTCTCTATAGACGCACAAGAAAGCACGGCTTCCGCCGTCACTACCAATAAAAGAGCGTATCCCAAGGGCTATGGGGACGAGCATTATATCGAAGCAAACGTAGACCTGGATTACCACATTCTTTTTGAAAACAATACAACGGATACAGTTTATACGGTGATTGTTCAGGATACACTATCGCAATGGTTTAATGCTTCCTCCATACGCCAGGGTTCGTCTAACTATGAATACGATTTTAGTCTTTCCGGAAACGGAATGGCAACATTCACCTTCTCTGATGTACAACTGGCACCGGGAGAAAAAGGATTTATAAAATTTAGAGTAGAACAAAAAACAGATAATCCCAATGGCACTTTTATCGAAAACACGGCATGCATTAGTTTCGATTATGGGCTGAACAACAAAACAAACACAACTGTCCATCAGGTAAGCTCTGATTTTTTAGAGACAGCGGACTTCATTCAAATTACTGGAAACATCACTAACGAAAACGGAGAAGCCATCGCACAGGTGAATGTAGAGCCGAGCGGTATTATCCAAACCAACGATTATGGTGATTTCATCATCGACGATGCAAGTCCAATGGTTCCTTACACCGTTACCCCTTACAAAAATATCAATTTGACAAACGGAGTAGACGCCGCAGATTTATATTTAATCCAACAACATCTACTTGAAAATGAATTTTTAAATTCGGAATTTAAAATGCTGGCAGCGGATGTCAACAACTCGGGGTCTATAACAACACTGGACCTTTTTCAGGCCAGAGCCGCTGTGCTATTATTGACCGATGAATTTCCAAATAATACCTCTTGGCGCTTTGTGAAAACACCTTACGATTTTGAGGATGTAAATAACCCCTTTAGCGCTGTATTCCCGGAAGCATTCACCTTTGGAATACCATTGAGTGAAAACGAAATTAATTTCACAGGGGTTAAAGTCGGTGATGTAAATGAGTCTCACGATCCTTTGTCACTGGCAGGAGAGGAGGCAGAACCTAGAGAAAAGAAAGCCTTGATCGTAGAAGATCTGGCTTTAGAAAAAGGAGGGTCATATGAGATCCCCGTATATATCGAAGCAGCTGATGATTTAGTGGCACTGCAGTTGGCATTACAACTGGATGAAGAGGCCTTGCACTTCGAGGGTATCGAAACAGATACCCACACAATTTGTAGATCGGATAACTTTGGATATAGATTTCTAAGGGCTGGAGTGATAACCGCTTGCTGGTTTGACCAAAACGCTGTTGAATCGAATCAACCTAATCAAAGCGACTTAACAACACTTTTCCGTTTGCGGTTTACCGCAAAAAAGAAAGGCAAGTTGAGTAACTACCTTACACTTAATCCCGAACTTGTTGACGGACGAGCGTATGAGAGAAAGGATGACTTACTAACGAAGGAACTAAAAAGGAAACTTACTTACCTTCAATTCAACGCGCCAGGACAATCACCAACAATCGTGAGTCCCCCGGCCCTGGAAATTTTTCCAAATCCTACTTCCAACAATGATCTCTATATCAAATACACGCTTGCCGAAGAGAGCAATGTCAAAATAATAATCTATAATGCTTTGGGACAAACGGTAAAAACAATACTCTTTCAAGAGCCTCGCTCGAAAGGAACTTATACTTACAAATGGAATACAGCCGGATTAGGAGAAGGCTCTTATTTTATACAATTTCAAACCAATAGGGGAGGTTCAGAAGTGCATAACTTTGTTAAAGTAAGGGGATAAGAAATATAGCTTCGATAACCAGAACAATATTAATAACAAAACCCTTAGTCTTTGTGGACTAAGGGTTTTGTTATTCTATAGTATATTTCTCTTAGCAAAGAATCATCTAGACCCAAAAGGACAATGTAAAAAAAAAACTTTGCGAAACCTTTGCGCTCTTAGCGACCTTTGCGGTTAATTCCCCGTTCGAGCAACGCGAGAACCCCATCACAACCGCATATCAAAAACAACCCGCTTCTCTTCCCCCTCCTTTGTCACTCCCTCAATCCAAGCCTCAATATGTGTCTTACTTTTTTTCCGATACCCCACTCGCTGAGGGAATTC
>JAVCKV010563530.1:0-10703 GCA_032274145.1 Herpochondria borealis | reverse complement strand
ATGATTAAAATAAGAAACCCTGACAAATATGTCAGGGTTTCTTGAATCTAAAACAGTCATTAAAAGCCTATCTGTAGAAGAGCCTACCCTATCAATCTGAGACCTCATTGTCTCAAGCTTAGCCCCTGCCTTATCTCCATAAGCCCTGTCTAGTTCTTGAGCAAACATAGGTAGAACCTCCGCAGACATTACCTGACCCATTTTAAGCATCTTCTCAAGCTCTCCTGTTCCAACTCTCATTGATTTAGCCATAATCTCAACAGAAGCTGGTAAACTGTTACCTAACTGTCTTCTAAGCTCTTCCGCAGATATCTTACCCTTTGAAAGCATTTGTTCTAAAGCTATGTAAGTAGAGTTCAACTCAGCATTTGAAAGACCTAGAACTGCACCAGCTTTTGTGACTGATTCAAATATTTTTTTTCCTTCAGACATTGAAAGGTGTGATTCTTTTGCAGCAGCAGTAAATTTAACGTATTGATTTGCTGTCTCAAGAAGATTACCGCCATACCTTTGAACTAATCCGTTCAAGAAAGCCATGGAATTACCAACCTCTACCTGACCTCCCAATACAGCCCCCATCTTAAAAGCTAACCCATCATATTTAGCAATAAGTTCAGCTACCTTAACAGCACCTCTAGCTAAGGCTATAATAGACCTAAATATAGCTGCTACTGCTGCTAATTGAGGTATTTTAGAAGTCAGTCCTCCTTTACCAAGAAAAGAGCTAATACCTCCTCCAGTACCCCCAGTACCTTTATTACTTAATCTTTGAGCAGCTTTTTGTTGAGCTATATTTCTCATAATCTTATTATGACTATTCAAGTTAAGTCTATCAAGATTCTTTAAATGATTTTGCTCTATATTGTAAGCTAAGTTTTTAGCTGCTTTTTGTTTTCTTATATTATTTAATACTTTTTTTGAGTTTGCGCTCTCTAGATTTGACTGTCTTTTTATTTGAGCAGTCATTTGTTTATGAAGAGACGCTATTCTTTTTTGCTGTTCTTGAGTTTTTCTTTGTAGAGCTATTCTTTCTTGAGCTAATTTATTAACTTTATTGTAAGCTCGACCTAGTTTTTCCTGAGATATTATGCTGCCATTTGCAGCGTCTCTATTGATTTTATTATAACTAACAGAAGCTTTTTGCAGCCTCTCTATAGTGTATTCTAGCTCCTCGAAAGTCCTGTCTAATTTAAGTATAGCGTCATTTATGCCTTTAGGTAATATATCTTCTACACCTATTGTTGAATTACTTCTAGCCATGGTTGTTTGTTTTATTTATTATTGTTTTTTCGTGAAGAGCTTGAACGTACCCACAGAATTCTAGAGCTGTCATTTCTTTCGCATCAAATTTTAATTGAGAAGCTACTGATAAACTAGCTAGTGATGAGTATATATTGTTACTTTGTTTTGTTTTACTTAGAGGTTTTGATTTATCGTTTATTGACACGAACAAATCATAATCCATCTTATACTTGTTATACAAACCTAGTAAATATTCCACGTTTTCATCATTATTATCTTTACCTATTTTAAGGCTATATCCTGAATCTATAAGTGATTTTGTCATAACTTCTAAATAACAGTAATTTAACGTTTCTGCCATTATCTTTAAAAACTGGTACTTAGCTCTATAAAATTCTATTTTCCTCTCTGTAGGTGTCTTTAAAGATGTTTCACAATGTCTATGAAAATCCTCTATCAAAAAGTTAAGTTCGGAACTTGACATACCTTCTAGAATAATATTAGGGTCTTGCTCTTTTATAGCTTTATACAGGTCGATAACAAGTATGTCATCAAGACCTATATTAAAGAACCCATCCTCATCTAAGTTATATTTAGTTTTTTCTTGTACCATTTTATTACAAAAGGATTTATGAATTTTTTTACAAATTTATTATAATTATCTTCGTTAAGACCGAAAAAATCAGTAGAATTGAATGCTGGGTTTGACTCTATTAATTTTAAATCAGGAGTATCTGAAGTTATTATTATTTTCCTGTATTTAATATCAACCCTCATTCCAAACATCATTTTACCTGAATCGAACATATCAAACGACTGTCCTCTTTTTTTTTTCTTCTCAGGATGGTCTACAGAGTAATATCCTAAATCAATACCATCATTATCCTCTCCATAAACAAACAATTGCTCTATATTCATAGAAAGTATTATGTGGGGTATTTCATTTTTCACATACTTAAACAAATCCTTTTCTAATTCAAAAGAACCCATTGATTTAAGCCTCATTCTAATTTCCTTGACATTCATTTTGTAAATATACGAAAAAAGCCTCATAAAAATATGAGGCTTTTTTTTAAAAAAAATAATTATATTATACGGTAAAAGTTGTCAGTACCTCGTAAATCCTTCCATTAAGAATAAAAGGCTCTCTAGATGTACCGCTATTGCCTGTGGAGCTGAAAAATAATGTCTCTGTAGCACTTACAACTCCTCCTGAAACAGCAGAAGCTATATAAACATTTCCATTAGCTACCGCTGGCGTAACAGAAGTTAATGACGATACGAAATCAGGATGTTCTTTTTGATAAATGTTTAATTTAGAAAAAACGAAATTCAAGTCGTCTCCTGTTATTAAAACTCCTGAAGCTTTGTTTTTTGCAGAGAAAGAAATCTGTGCTACTGTAGCCACTAAGTCAACTATTTCCACTTCAAAAATACCCTCTACATCTATGTTTGGGTTGTAATTTGGCTTAAAATGAATTGCTCCATCTTCTAACTCATTTGAGTCGTCAAACTTTATTGTAACTGTTGTATAGGCTGGCTTGTCTTTCGTAGAAGGCATTCTCATCCCTACCTCAAAAGAACTCATTGTTTGACCAGTAAAGCTCTCTCCGTCTGTATCATAAACACCTAACAAATAACCTTCATCAGTTACTTCTATGTATTTTGTATAAACAGAACCTTCGTAGCTTTTTAATGCAGAGTGAGAAGTGAATCCTAAGTAGTGTTCAAAAGTTAAACCTTTCGATGCTCTTTTTGTTTCCGCTGAGAAGTTACCTGACTCATAAGTTGATGCGTCTGTATTTGCTGCATTCAATTCATATAAATCAAACATAGGAACTATCTGCTTAGTTCTTATAAGTTCCTTTACTTTATCTAAATCCCTCATGTCCTCTATAGGAGCTTTAAAATCTGCTTTAGATAAAAAATACATTGTAGCTAACGATTCTATCGCCTCGCAATCAGAACCTGTTATAAAAGGCTCTCTTGAGCCTCCTCCACAAGCTTCATTAAAAATTTTTCTAGTACTCATAATTGTTGTTTTTATATTATTGTTGTAAAAGTACGCATTTATTATTCGATTTTAAAGATAAATTAACAGAAAATTCTATAGCGTCCCAAATAATAGTATTATCAGAATCTTTATCTTCAACCATAGTGTAGTTAAAATGGCTATACTTACTATAAGTGTCTTTATCTGCTTTTGATAAAGCGTTCTGATTTATTTTAATTTTAAAATCTTCATAAATAGGATTCAGTATTAATTTAAAAGTCAGGTTATTTCTATCTTTATTAATCATATCAAAATGGTCGTTTTTAGTAGCTATAACTAAAGTGGGAGTCCATTCTAAATCAAAATAAGCCCTAGCAGAAGTCGCTTTAGACGGAGTTATCAACCATATTAAAGGATACGTGTTTTTCGACTCCCCATCAGAGTTTTTATAATCATCATTCGATTCGCAATAATCCAAATACCTGTTCAGGTCTTCTTTTGTGCCATACCCAAAATTAGGATAGACATCCTTATCTGATATTGATTTTATTGGGTCTAAAAGACCTATTATATGCTCTAATATCTTATACTCCATAATTAAAACCTAAATATTAAATGTATTCTTTTTCTCAAAATCATAGCTCCCAACCCAGTCAGGATAATCAGTTATATTTTCTTCAATAAAATCATACATTGACTTATAGACGCTGTTACCTACTCTTGAAAAATCTTCAAAAAACCCTCCATAATAACCTTCTTTAATGTATTTCTTTGGAAGAAAATCATCTCCTATAACTTTTTCATAAACCCTGAGACTAGCATCGACTATTAATCTAATGTAATCAATATCAGTACTAGTTCTCGATTCCTTACTCTTTCCGCTAGTTACATATTTTTTTGAGTCGTATTCTGCGTAATGCATGAATATATAATCTCTAGCTGGCTCTCTAACTCCTAAGTAGTCGTAACCGTTTCCGTCGATTAACAACTTCCATTTCTCGTCAACACCTTCAATGAATTCCCCCTCGGAATTGAATTGTAATTTAAGCTTCTTATAAAGCTCCACTCCAAGTGTTTTTAATAAAAATTCGATTTCATGTTTATCAATATAGTATTGAAGTTTGTTGTTGTCTCCAACATTAGCCATTCCAACTAATTGACCACTCTTTGAAGCATTAGGAATATAAGCCTCAGCTAAAAAATCTTTTGGTTTAACTATCATTTTCCAAAGATATAAAAAAAAGCCAACTAAATGAATAGTTGGCTTTTTTATTTAACTTAAAGATGTTTTTACTTTTTACCCTTGTTGGCAATGACAGCGTTTTTTGTTATTTTAACAATACCTTTTTTAGCTAAAGCTTCAGCAGTACATTGAGCCATTGGAGACTTATCTCCTTCTTTGTTTGTACCTAAATCTTTTAAATACACAACACTTGCGTATTGATTTTTAGAAATCAAGGTCTCTTTTAATCCTTTTTTTTCAGACATAATAATAATGTTTTTTTTGTTTTTAGTGAATTAAGCCCCAATTTTCATTAGGGCTTTTTATTTTTAAGCAACTTTCTCAATAGCAGCTTTTATAACTGATATATCATCATAAATGAAAGCGTTTTCATCTAAGTGTTTTACGAACCCATAAAACCTTGACTCTCCTATAATAACGAACTGATTCTTAATAAAATCATCGTTTACCCATCCAATTCTAACAGTGTATGGCTTGTAAGCAATTTGATTATATGCTTTAGCATCACAAACTAAAACTTTTCCTGAAGGAATCTCATTTGTAGGAACTAATTTCACGTTTCCTAAATTCCTAGTATTTAACCCAAATAATGGTTTCTTACTGCCATCTTCAACTTTTTCAGCCTGAACTTGCAAGAAGTAATCAATGTTATTAATCATTACAACATTGGCGTCAAAAGGCATCTCGTCGTCGTAATTATGAGTGTTTGATATATCTGCTAAACAAGCCCCGATAACATCCATGAAAGAAGGGTTTTCCACAGCTAAAGCCATTGATCCAGCAACAAACAATCTACCGTAAACAGTCATTCCTTTGATGTCATCCTCATCAGCCTTTATTAATTTTCTTTGTTTAAAAACATCATGCTTTTTAGCTAGATACTCTTTAGCTAATGATTCCATTCTCGGAATATCATCCACAGCTTCCTCTGTTAATCTAATCCAAGCAGCAGCTTTGACAGGTACTACCGTTCTACTTTTCATCTCAAAATCAATTTGAGGCTTTAAAGCTCCTTCTGCAACAAAAGTGTAGTCTCCATCTTTAGGATATAGTTCGGTGTACCTGTATGATTCCTTACTTGTTTTTCCGTTTGAGATTAATCCTTGAACAAAGCTGTCCTTGAAATTAAAACCAGTTAAATCTCCATAAAGAGTAGGCACGTCTCCAACGTTTACCGCAGAGCCAGTAGTCATGTTAGCAACAGCTTTTAATTCAATCTCAACAAATCCCGATTGACTTTTAAAAGCCTTCTTTATTTCTTCAGCCTTATCATTGATAAATTTACTTATCTGCTCCCCATAAGAAGCCTGCTCTTTATCTGTTAGTTTTTTCTCTAACTCATCGTGAGCTAATCCCTGAAGCTTTAAAGCTTCTTCTAACTCTTTGTTTTTAAGACCAGTCTCAGTACCAATATACTCAGTAAAGTCTATCATTAATTTCTGAATCGCTTCAGGCTCTAACTCCCCAACCTTGTCGGCAGTTAGTTTTTGTGTTTCTAAAAATTTTTTGTACAAGTTCATAATTTATGTTTATTTTGTAAAAATAATGTTTTTTTACTAATTATCCTCTTTTTTGATTAGTATTTTTTCTATACCTAAAAAGGTTTTCACTTCTTTGTATTCAGGTTCATCTTCCTCTGAACTGAAATCAATACCTAAAAATGTCTTTACAGCTTTTTCCCTAGCGTCTACTGACATCGTTGGAGTAATTTTGTTACTTCCTCTAGCTACAGCAGAACCTTCTATTGCTCTAGCTTTTAAAACAGGGAAAAAATAACCTCTTTTATCAGCTAAGTCCTTGTTTATAATTTCAGGGTAATATTTATTCCAAACTTCTTTAGATTTTTCATCTCCGTCTTTTATCGCCATTTTAACAGATTCATAGCGCATGCCTACAGAGTGATTATCTACGTACTCGTCTTTGTACATTTGGTACATGTTTTCGTTTCTAGATTTATAGAGTCTAGCTGTAAACATCAAGACCTGAGTTTTTCCGTCTACATTATAACCTAAGTCTTTCCAAGAAACTTCTATAACCTGAACACTTATATCAGTGCCTTTAGCCAGCATGTTGTCGAAATTAAATCTATGCTCCTTCAATAGAGGTAGCTTTGAATTTAATTTTAAGCCCTCATCCCATAAACCATCTATATGAACATCGTCGTGAGAGTCCATAAATTTAGTTGTGTTTATTGCTGCTGTTATTATTAGATGAGGCTCTTCTTTACCAGCTTTTAATTTAGCTGCTTTAGCAATGCTTTTAGCTATTTTTGTAGAGCCTTCATAAAAACCTAAATTAATACCCGAATCACATTCCTTAACTTCAGCTTTCTTCTCAGATAAAATGTCCTCCCTGCTATCTATCAAGTATTTAAAAAAATCTTCTTTTGATTCAAAATCCTTTCTATTCTTCATTTTTTTTGACGGTTTTAGGTTTTTTTTCTATTTGTTTTTTGGTTTTTGATTTCAATTCAACCTTGATTTTTTTTGATTCCTTAGACTCATGTCTTAGTAAATCCTTGCTTTTACCTATCGGTTTTAACACTCGTGTTTTCATAATGTAGTTTATTTTATTAAAAATTGTTAAAGAATCAAAAATATGAATTTTAAATTTAATCTTTAGGTTTTTCCTGTAAATCTTCTCTTTTATACTTTTTAGGGTCGTCAATACTGCACATTTCTAGAGAGTCCTCCCAAGAAAAACCAGCATCTAGAAACTGACTAATAGCTTTCCCTTGTAAAAAAAGAACCTCAAACTTCTTCTTGTTCCTAGAAGCCATTACTGGTAAATGATTGTAATTACCTACCAATTCATTTTCTTCTTCAATTAAGTCAGTATTATTAAATGACATACAAATATCATCGACCACAGTCTGAAGATTACCTTGATAATACCCAACCATCTCTTCATCGAAGTTCTTGTAAGATGATTTTTTAGACTCTAGATTATATATATTACTAGGTATATTCAAAGTATTAAATACTATTTTTGCGTCAGAAACTACAGAGTCATCAAGACCTAAATCTCTTAAAGGAATATGTAATGACTTGTGGTCGATTGCTGAAGCGGTAACTAAAGCCCTAGACCTACCTCTACCTAAACCATATAAGTTATTTAACCTCTGTTCTACGTTTTGCTTTTCAACTTTACTAAAAGGAG
This sequence comes from Herpochondria borealis, assembly GCA_032274145.1. Taxonomy (NCBI): domain Eukaryota; phylum Rhodophyta; class Florideophyceae; order Ceramiales; family Ceramiaceae; genus Herpochondria; species Herpochondria borealis. Next base: position 3,066 of record JAVCKV010563530.1, on the reverse strand, counting down.
TTGCTGTCTCTCCTGTCTTTGCAGATATAAGCTCTTTTCCATTACTAGATATAACTATGCCTTTAGCTATCTGTGTTTTGTAAGAGTTGTGTAAGGTTTCCATTATAGATTTCAGTCTAGATATTGGCTCGATAGTCTCATTATCTGATATACCAGCAGGGTTGTCGTAAAAAAATATCAACTCATCAAAAGGTATTGTTTCTGTGTCATTATATTTTATTTTCAGATTCCTTGCTTCTTTTTTCCAGTCTAAATCAGTTAAATTTTCAGGGAACTCAATCTCACTATTATTAAGGACTATTAAATCCTCGTCACGAAACCCTGTAATCCCAGTTCTTCTTAAAACCGCCACCCCATAAATCATTCTACATAAGTATATAGATTGCATTAAATCTATATGTGTATGAAATTTGTTTGGATTGTTTATTAAGCTTGTTAATTTATGATTAACAACTTCTTTCCTAGTATCTTTATTTACTACCTTATATTTAGCTCTAGCAAAGTGACCTGTAGCGAAAATTAAACCACTGGTTAGTAAAAAATGATTTGAAGCGTAGTATTTCAGTGTGTTTGAAGACTGGTCAGGAATTAATTCATTTATCCAGTTGCCAGTTTTTGTTTTTGTTAGTTTTAAATTGTTTTTGTCGAAGAAAGATATTAGTGGCATAATTTAGTATTTATCAGCAAATATAGGAAAATCTTTTGAGTAGTAATTATTTTAAACTATATTTGAGCTTTAATTTTAAGTTGAACAATTAATGGGGAATTTCTCTGACAATCCAAAAACGGCTACAATAAACATAAGAGTTGATGAGAGTTTAAAAAAGAAATTCATATTAGCTGCTATAAAAAAAGACCTGAACCAAACTGACGTTCTTGTATCATTTATTAAGTGGTATGTGGAGGAGTCTGAAAAAAACGAATAATATATGTTTGATGATTTAGATATAGATGATATTAATTCGAGTGCTAAGGCAAATAAGAAACCCTTAAAAAAAGACGAGCCTGAAGATTATTCCGATTTATTTGATTTTCCAGCTCCATTTTACGAGGATTTAGAAAGAGAAGAGTCTGAGTTATCTCCTGAAACAAAGGAAAAGAGGGGGGAGGATTATCATTTTAAAAAATTAATGGTTGGATTATCAGGAAAGCATGCTGCTAGAATGCATGATTTATTGTCTAGGATGAAAGATAATCAATTTAGAATAACCTATATGGCGCTTATGGAATATGCTTTACCTAAATTATCTAGAGTTGCTCCTGAGTTTTTTAACGAGGATAATGAGGTTAAGGTTGAGGTTTCTGTTCAGGCTAGAGATGGCTCTGAATCTATTGAGATAGCTGACGAAATAAATACTCTTAATGCTGAGAATGAATCTAGAAGACTGAATAAGCCTAAGGAGTATGATGATGATGGTCGTATTAGGGACTTGGAAATTGATTAATTATTTAATATTTACAAAATATGGGTAGCTTTAGTGAGGATAGAATACAGCAAGATTGTTTTATGTATTTTAATAATAATTACAAAAATCTTAGAAAATTGCTTTTTGCTGTTCCAAATGGAGGTAAAAGAAACCCTATTGAGGCTAAAAGAATGAGGCTTACTGGTACAGTGTCGGGTGTTTCTGATTTAATATTAGCTTACAAAGGGACTTGTTATTTTTTAGAATTAAAAACAGATGTGGGTAGGCAAGATAAAGAGCAAGTTATATTTCAGAACCAAGTGGAATCTCAAGGAATGGGTTATTTCTTAATACGTAGTTTGGATGAATTCATTAATATTATAAAATCAATTATAGATGAGGCTGAGCTTCAAGACAACAAAAGTATATCATAAAATAAGAAATGCATACAATACTTTTGATTGGAATTGGGAACAAACAATTGATGGGAGTAGAAAGCTTGTTTGGGGTAGGAAATATAAATACATTGTAAATAAGGGTGGGTCTAGGTCTTCAAAAACCTACAGTCTTCTTCAGTTTTTTGCAATATTAATGCTTAAAAGAAAGGATTTAAAGATAACTGTTTGGAGAAATGAAAAAGTTACTTGCAAAGCTACTGCAATGGAAGATTTTAAAAAAATACTTCTTACGACAGATGGTTTGTTTGCTTTGTTTGAGGAAAATAAAACTAAGGGTTATTTTAAATGTAAAAGCACTGGTGCTGTTATTATATTTGAAGGGGGAGATAATGACCAAAAGGTTCATGGTATGGCTCAACACATTTCCTTTTTCAATGAAGCTTCTGAGTTTTCATTAGATGTTTATAGGCAGATTTCTCAGAGAACTGAAGAAACTTGCTTTTTCGATTACAATCCTTCAAAACAATTTTGGCTAGAGCCTTTTAAGAATAATGCTAGAGCTAAATTCATGCACTCTACATACAAAGACAACGCTTTTGTTACTCCTGATATTATTGAGAGATTAGAAGGGTATTTGCCTTGGCATCCTGATGATTTACATATAGAGGATAAATCTCAAAGAAGAGACCATCCTGAGAATGTGGAAAATGGAACTGCTTCTGAGTTTCACTACGTGGTTTACTGTCTTGGATTGGGTTCTGAAAAACCTAACTTAATACATCAGGGTTGGAGAAAGATGAAGGATGATTTTTTCAAATTACTCCCTTACACTTCTTATCTTGGATTGGATTTTGGGTCAGCAAAACCTACGGCTATGGTTGAAATTAAATTTGACGGTAAAAAAACATTTTACATTAATCAAAAATGCTATGAACCTATAAGAGATTTAAACACTGATTTATGTGACACGATAGAATTAAAAATATCTCCTTTAGATAAAAATGAAGTAGAAATAATTGCTGACCCAGCGAAAAAGAGCTATATAAATGACTTAAATAATGACGGATTTATTGTTATTAAAGCTAGAAAAGGTAACGACTCAATTCAAAGAGGTAATGATAAGATAGGGGAATTCAATGTCTATGTTACTGAATCTTCTGAAGACGTTTTCAGTGAACAAGAAAACTACACCTTCCAAAAAGACCGTTATGGTTTGGTTACTGATAAGCCTGACCCTAATTGCGAAGACCATTTAATGGATG
>JAVCKV010563519.1:0-10704 GCA_032274145.1 Herpochondria borealis | reverse complement strand
GCACCATTCTTGGATGATGTTCTGCAAACGGCTGGCGTCCAACACGTTTCACTTCATAGTGGCTTGGCTGGTTCTTTCAGAGATCTTACAAAAAATGCGTGCTTGGTCTTGAGTCTGATTATTTTCCTTGCTGTGTCCCTGATGGCGTGGGTTCCCAGAGGAGACCTAGGAGGCTATCGGGTTGCTTGTTGGAGAATCAAGATTCAATGTTGGCAGGTTCTTCTTCGAGTCACTTGTATGCGACCTAGCCTCAGCACGATTCGCCTTTTCAGAAGATGTTGTGTTAGTACTTCAAGTAGCGACACCGCCAGCAGCTCGTGCTAACTTAAAATTATGAATTGTTCTCCATGTGCGGCGGTCGGGTATTCGGAATGAGTGACTACTAGAACGGACGGACTGACGGCAAGATGTGGGGAGATCGCCGACTTGGACGGAGCTGAGCCCACGTGACTCTCATTCTGAGCGCGCGGTAACGTGTGGCATTTTGGGCCATCAAGTAAGTGCGAAGAATCTTCAAACGGCAGTTTTCATCCCATCCGCGATTGCGTCAGAACAAAATTTCCGGGCTGTCAGAATTTCTGCAAGCCAGGATTGTTTCAGGTTCGGTGCGAATCGACCAGAACATCAAGTGGAACTTTCAACTGCTCTAGACGTGCATCGACAGCAGCAAGTCTGACCTTTTCGGGAAGTCTACTAGTCGTCCCTTCAGCTCATAAAGCGGATCTACGGACAACTCTGAGACTACTAAACATGTTTGCTCCACACCACGTTCTCCTTCTCAATTTTGTTCTACTCGCTGCTGGGGCCCAAGAGTTAAACGAGCTACGATTCCAGCAGTTGGTTGAGAAGCTTGAAGCTGATGCGTTTGAGCTTCGCGATGAAGTCGAGCGACTCTACACCCAGCGCTGCACTTCCTTGGCGTCGTGCCAGCATTCCAACTACGACGAGTGCAACACCGAGTTGCCCAACCCTATCTGCCCCGCTGGACTGGGCCTCCACATCTCAGATTGTGGTGAGGCCGCGAGCTGTTCCGGCCTCTACGACTTCACGGTATCCAGTTTCAGCCTCCCCCCTGGATCCACTGATGCTGGGCCAGGTGGCAACCCTGTCGATCATCGCCTCATTGAGTCTGTCTGCTTCTCGCGTCATCTTGACAACTGGTTCCAACAGAAGGAATCATCGAGTGCATTGTCCTGGGAAGACTTGGGCTTCGCTGCGTTCTTTGGCAGCAACACAGGAGCCCTCCGAATCTATCCAGCCCGTCATTCCGAAGCCTGTAACAGCTATGACCCGCGCGTTCGCCCTTGGTATGTTGCAGGAAGCAGTGGTCGCAAGAACATTATCATGGTACTGGATAAGTCAGGGTCCATGTCTGGAACAAAGCTTTCCTTGTTGAAAGAGGCTACCAAACGAGTCATCGATACTCTTACAGTCGGCGACCGAGTCGCGCTGGTGTTCTTTGATAGCGAAGCAACAAGTGTGGCCAAGGATGGTCAATTTTTGTTTGAGGCGACTGAACAAAACAAGGCATCTCTGAAAAATGAGGTTGAGAAGCTCAGTGCGCGAGGTGGAACAAACTTCTACGACGCTTTCAGAGTTGCCTTTGACATCTTGGATGCCTCAGTCAGCCAGGAGCTACTCGTCTCTTGTAACACAGCTGTGTTGTTCTTGACAGATGGGAAGATGTCCCCTGTCCCCGGACAGACCGAAGCGACGGTTCGTGAACTAGTTGAACAACGCATCTTAAGTCTGAACGAGAACACTGGCAAACCCGTCCTGATGTTCACTTACAGTATCACGTCGAACGAAGAAGACACCCATGCATTCCCTTCCCTTCTAGCGTGTTCCACCAAGCTTGGAACGTGGTCGAGAATCGATGACGAGGAACAGATTGTCGATGCCTTGTCCAGCTATTACCTTCTCTTTGCACTGGGACTGGGCGTCGATCGTAACCTTGATTTCGCTGCCTGGGTGGAGCCATACGAATTCTCAACTGGTGGTATCTTGGGAACGACCGTATCTGTACCAGTATATGACAGATCTAAGTCTCCCCACTTGTTTCTAGGTGTGGTGGGAATTGACTTGGCCTTGGCTGCTTTGAACGAAGCACTGGGCTCCACAGACAACACGCAATCCATAGCACGACTTGCTGCTCGCTCAGGGGCTCGCTGTCCCGAGTTGGAACTTACTCCATGCGAGCTTGACTTCTACAGGGAGGCTACATCGGGTGACGCTGCCCGATGCCTGAAGGATAATTGTACTGCAGACGACTTTGTTGAGACGCAAGACAAGGAATGTGGTATAGATGGGAGCTATCCAACTGACATTTTCGCTAATCGCGCGCTTTCTGGAGAATCCTACGAAGAGCGAGTATGTTGCTCTGTGACTGGTGAATCTAGTTGTCAGCTTGTGGTGTCTTCGTCATCTTCAGAAGGAGGAGGAGCTCCTGTGGCGGTTATTGTTGCTTGCTCTGTATGTGGTGCGTTGGCTATTGTGGTTATCGGAGTCCTCATCAATCGCCGAAAAAAGAGCCAAGCAGCTGATGCAAAAGCCAGCACAGCCCATTCCCCGCACCCTGAGCCGTCCTCACCTATTTTCCCAATGCCTCCTCCTAAGTTCGCTCCCCATCAGCAACACTGAGTTGGGTGTGCAGTAAGAGTGGACCTCGACAATAGGATAGTCTATGAGTGCGAAAACACAGAATTCTACGTAACAACAAACAAATCGAGAGATTAGACATCGACAGTTTATCTCCTGCGCGTAGTGATCTTGTAGCCAGAATACAATAATAATATGACTCAACACGGGAAGAAAGAATGGTGCGGTTCTCTAAATGAGTGGTCGTCCGAACGTTCTCAAAGTATATGCATGACAGTCTCAAATTTCTCATTTACGAGATGAGGCCTAGCTTCTCGCTGGCGTATAATATATCTGCAAAGATCGCAGCAGAGGTGCAGCTCGTCATCGACGTCATTACCTCAGAACCTTGCGACGATCGATATCGTATTGTTGAACAATGGCAAACAGTCAACAATGCTGCGATGGCGTGGGTCATCAGAGGAACAACTACTGCGTCGAACGTTATGTATGTGGATCTTGCCATGGCTACCGTTAGAGTGAAAAAAGATGCTCATTCTATTCAAACAAGATGGTAGCAATTGCAAGGTAGTACATCCTTGTCACTTGGTACGACTATTATTATTCAGAAAAATAGCTATTACCATAGTCGCAGGTTGTCTCCCAACTGTTCATTCCTTGGCGGCAAGAGCTGCGATACGTGCACTCTTAATAGATATATTTCCCTTGCTCGTTACAACCTCGACACGTCCGAGTCTTTCTTGTGGAGTTTGTTTCTCCCTTTCATCATCGGTGTTCTTATCGTCGTTGTTGGTCGTCTGGGTCAGTAGTTCGTCCTCGTCTTGTGCTGTTGCTTCCTTGATAAAAAGTCCCTGAAGCATTGAGCAAATGGTATCGAGTGTACTTTTGGAGACTCGAGGACGAGTAGGAGAACTGCGATGCGTTCGATTCGAGGACAAGACTGGAGTAAAGACAATGGTAGGTTCGTACATGACTTGGCGCCCATCATTCTCTTCGCCGACAAGGTAGTTCTTGGGAATGTTGACATTCTCATGAACCATCATGGAGGGGGAAAGTGGAGTCGTCTTTTTGGTATCAAACTTCATGGTTGTTGTAGTTGGTAGTTGACTTTGGATGAGTTTTGAATCTGTAATTTTGTGAGAGCATCCACTCAGTCAAGTGTTAGAATGGAGTGCGCAGCGAATTTTGAATCATCGCTAACCACCCACGATGGCAAGTCTTGGCGTGAGCGTGATGGTTGATGTACATGGATGTTGACATGAGTGATGGCGTGTTGGCGAAGCGTGTTGGCGGGAGTTGAGATTTTGTCGCTAGTACATGTATGTGGGTCCCATCAAAATTGTGATCGTGGAAGCCCGGACATTTTCGCATACGAGTAGTATCTGTCCATCGTACACATCAGAAACAGCTTTGTTCTTACACTCGTGTTCTCATGTGATCGTACTTCAAGTATCTATTACTTGAAACACTGGGCAACGAGGGAGTAACCTCGACACCCGTTGGATCGTCGCAAGTTATAATGCCAACAGCAGCATCAACCCATCATTCTTGGAGCAGTATCTGAGAAGCTACCCCAAGCTTGCGCGTTTGGGCGTCGAATTGCAGACCCAGCTGCGCTTTGTTAAGTCCTCCCTGGCTAGCGTTGCACAGCCTTTTATGCCTCACTCTCTCTAGGGGGCAGATCGCTGATCGGGACACCAGTTGCCAGAACTAGGGGCAATGCGGATCGATTGTGTCACTGAGGATTCATTTGTACTACGCTCATGCTGGCGTTAGACAAGCGCGCATCAATTTATGCGTCTCTTTGGCGGGGGTGTTGCTCAGAGGTGCGGTCTAGTAGAACATGCCGACCTTCCGTTTGACAAAGGATCTGAAATGTCACCATTGATTATCAATGGTATCAGCCGTCTCGTCCGTACTGGTTCACAAATCGGGTAATAACGAAGTGCAGTTAACTTTAAAGTTCCATCGTTCCATATATGCAGCGATATTAATGATTCCGTTGCGGCTAAAGGTTGACCCCTTGCACCTAGGCCACCTGCTCTAGCACGCGTACTCATGTGCTAGCTATTAGTCGAAGATCCTATCTATAAAAGAAATGCAGATTACGTGGTTATGAAGTGGCCCGATTTGTCCTTCGGAGGAGGAGTATTGTGGTGAGAGGAGCATCCAAACCAGGAAGAGCCTGGGGACGAAACCAGACGAGAATGTTCGTGTGTTGAACTTGGTCCGAGAATTGGCTGCGGTGAACTCATCACATCACGTAAAGTAGACTATCAATTTCTAAAGAGCAAACACTAGCGGACGCATAAGTGTTTTTGATCCGACCTGTAGAAAGTGACATTATGACGTACAGAGGGTTTTCCCACGATCTCAATAGGAGAAGCGAGCGATCGTGTCCAGTGACACTCTCGCCCTCGCCCCAACAAACAGTTGGTCGTGAATTTCCGTCCGTTGTTTCGAATCCAGTTGGCGCTGCATTGCTTGATGCCACCACAGAGTCTACAGAAAAGGAATGAGTCGTGAAAAATGTGATCACTCAGCTCAACTCTCAACATGATTCGTACCAGTCAAACATATATCCGAGTCTCACGCATCATGCTGGTTGCCGGAATCTGGCGGCACGCACCTCGCATCATATTCGTAGAATTGCTTTTTGCAACGTGCCGCAACACAACTTCTTTGATAGTGCTGTAGAGTGGCTAGCCTCGTCGTCTTCCCGCCAAATTGGTCGTGTTGAACCCTCTCGAGTCTTCCCGTCCTCGGAGAGAGCGCAAAATCTACACTTGAGCAACTTGACCAATATCGTCGTCGTCCTTGGTCCAACCTTCCTCTAATAGATCTTCGGGTGTGCTGCATAGTGATGAAATACACGACATCACATCGTCCTGCAGCTCCAAGCCTGGCGGATTGCTGAGGTGCAAGATCTCGTCTAGCTCAACAAAACAGTCCTGAGAATGGTCATCTTCTCCTTCAAGAGGAAGCGGCACTGGTGTAGTAGTAGTCGTCGTAGTAGATACAACAACCGGGCTGCCTTTGGTCGTAGCACTATTATTCTTGCATCCGGCCGGTGGGTTGTTCTTGCGGGTCTCAATTTGAGATGCTGGCGGCGTCCTCTCCTCCTCGTTTCCCCCCAAGAAGTCATTGAGGCTCTCCAGATTTGACCATACAAACATCATATCATCTAGAAAGTTCGAAGCAGGTTCTGGTGGGCGAGTGCTTCTCGACTGGGCCGGAGGAGGAACATCCTTGATCAAGGTAGGGCTAAAGTCTCCAGTGTGAACAGGAGCCTGACCCCACTCAGCCTCGGGCAACTCCGGGGAAGGAAAGGATGGGAAATTCTCCTTCTCCATCCCTTGCGAAAGTAGTGGCGACTTGTGAAGAGAGTTGACAACTGTAGCAGGTGAGGAGCTGCTCGACGCAGATGGCGGTTTGGTAGTAGTAGTAGTAGATGTCTGCGAGTGAAGGAAGCTGTGTACCTGTGGACATTTGTCAACTTGAATTAATATCTCGGCGTACGTTTGTTTCGTGGTGAACTTGCGTGACATGCCAGCCTTGACGAGCAGAAGGCTGGGGTTCCTCCTCTTGACGCAGTCTCGGAAACACTCTCGGATTTTTGCTTGAGCCGTCGTGCGATCAAGAACTTCCCACAGGGTTGTTTCCGAGTCACCCTCCTGGTGGGTCATCAGCATACTCTTGAGAAGGAATCGGCCTCCTGCGTCATACACTGTCTCAACTACATCGATGCATAGGCGTTTCTTATCGCCGTACGTGCTTTTAGTGTTTGTATATGATGCAATCCGCGACTTAAGGAGGGCCTTGAACGCAATGGTCCCGATACACGCGGCACAATCTCGGCCTCGTCCTAGCCTGACATCGGAAAGCCTGACATCATATGTATAGACCGGTGGTCCTTGGTGTTGCTCTTCGATAGATTGCATGATGGCAGCTGCTTTGTGTAAAGAGTACCTTTCCCTTTTTCCTTTTTGTGAGGGCGTAACGTCAGTATCCACAATAAGATAAGGCAGAAAAGGGGCCAGATGGGGATGGAATAGGGCCAAACTTTTGTAGTTCAAGTATTTGCTTCCCGTTGTGTAGAATTTAATAGCTGGTAGTGATGTCATGGTGAATAAGTGATGTTTGACGATGACGCTTTTTCAACTGTGTTCCAACCCATCTATGTACAAATGCGTGCCTGATGCTAGCGGTGCGACATTTTGACAAGAATTGGGTTTTGGTGGTGATGGTCGCTCCAGGCAGTACACTGTACTCAACATTCCAGTGCATCCGCCGTTCTAATACTATACTGCAGGCTACGTGGTGCAATCGCCACCTACCCGCCACGATTGCCCAAATGGAGATGCCTGACGTCGTTGCGATGTCCTGGATAAAATGGAGGGTCGAAGAATACGTGATCCTCGTGCACAGAGAGTGATGACCCTTCCTGGTGCTTCTATTATATTGTAGGAGAAAGACGTGGCACGCTCGTCGTCAGACCGAGTTGCCTAAACAATCAATCGCCCACACACACGCCCCATAGCTAAGAATGCTAGCTATAATACTGAAACAGCTGACACTCTTTCCCCTTTCATGCAATACACTGCTGCGACGCTCGAAGAACTTTTGCTTCAAAGGAGTCGCAAAACCCAGAATAGGAAGCATGGTTAGTTGGTCGTACAGAGGATAGGAAAGGGTCACACCTATGACTCACTCTACACGAGTCTGTCCGATCATGCGACTATGATGAACACACAGAAGCATCTCCATCAAGCTCCGTGAACGTAGACGATTATATTGACTATAATATCCAACCGTTGCCAAGAACTATGCCACGATGTGCAATGTCATGCTTCAACCAACCAGTCGCTATTGAGAAGGCATCACATAAGAGCATTGTTACTGTCACCAAACGATAAGTTTACAACAGGTGCTGTATGCCAATCGATCCATACCAGCCCGCCCTTCTCCTGATGGAATAACGCCTGTAGGCACCCCCGTGCCAGATCCAGATCCACCAACAACAACTATAAACATGAAGCTCCTCATCTCTTGCATTGAAGTCACGACTAGTCCTTCACCCAACTGCAGCCCGGCCAGGCATCCCAGCCACGATTGTCGAAATAGAAGACGGGGGGCTTCGTTGCGGCGTCCTAGGGCTGCTACATGAATACCTGATCATCGTGTTCAAAATGCTGCGGTCATTCTTCAGCTGCTGCTGCTTCTATATATTGGAGAAGGACGATGACATGATGGCTCGTCGTCGGGCCGAGTTGCATAAACAATCAATCGCCCACAGTCCGTACAGCTCAGAATGCTCGATCTTAATGACAAGCTTGGTACAATCACCCACACCGAGAGCACCTCTTTCTGCACACGACTTGTGGTGAAATGGGGACCGCCTTGCGCAGTTTCCAACCTGTTGGTGGCTGGACGGCCACCAGAAGACTACATGAGTCAGCAGTCACATGACGGTGTACATCTCGGATGGAACGGTCCAGGGTGGCTGAATTCTCTCCGACCCCTCAAGCCGGTCGATTCCCTCCTCACATCCAACACTTCTTTGTGCGCATCGCAAAACTATCCTGGAGGATGGTAGTACACATTCTCAGATGACAGCACCAATGTATTCTTGTTCATGCCAGCTTTATATGAACGGTTGGGAAGACGGAGCCTTGTGAACGCATGATTGATAGTTGCCAACCCTTTCCTGGGTTTGGAGATGCCTTGAATCCTCCATGTGGATTTTGTGACACCGAAAGCAGACAAGTCATGAGTTTTGGTATCGGCGATGATTCCAAGGCTGGCTGCAAGCAGCAGAACTGTACTGGCCTCCCAACCTTGTCCAGTGGATACCCGACGGTACGTTGTCGATAAAGAAGTTGGCTTTCCAATACGTTTTCCGCGTGGAACATGCATTGGAACGACGGGTCTATTTGTGACGGAGCGTGGTTCCTTTGCCAGTCTCACTGCCAAAGGGTTTGAATGGAATAGCATGATGCAGAATGGTGTCAGCAGTGAGGATGTCGGTAGTGAGGATGTCAGCAATGCAGCTGTCAGCAATGCAGCTGCCAGCAGTGATGCTGGCAGCAGTGAGGAGGAGGATAGTAGACGATGGCTTGTCGGCAACAACTTTGACCACGACGATGACGATAGCTGGTGGTCGTAAGTCTAGAACTTCCCTTGTTTCAACGATACTTACTCTCCTATAGTTAGCAATCGTACAGTAGTCTACTAGTACAAAGTACATATGAATACGTAAGAACATGTTGCCCTTTTGATTCCAGTTCCAGTCAATCGCTAGCAACGGAATGATGGGGACCGATGATATGCTACAGTATCAAGTAGTAGCACCGGTGTCGTAATAGTACGGTAGATTAGCGCTGCTAATCTACCCTACTATCTTCTCCACGGTTGCAATGCCAGGAAAGACACTCTTGTAGAATGCACTCAAAGTTCCGATAGATTGTGCATTCCAAAATGTCTTCAAACTCAGCTCCTTCCGTCGAGCATTCAGTTGCTGTTGCTCAAAGTCAACCCAACCAGCATCGTTATCAACTTCTGCTTCTTCTGCTTCGGCAAGGAAGTCGTCAACTGTCTTGTCAGGCTTCCGACGATTTGACGCCTTCTCCTTTGCGATGCTATTCTTCACTTTCGCAGTATCGTTTTTTTTCCATCACGCCCACCTGATTCAGTTTCCAGATGGTAATAGAGCCCATCTGATCATTTGTCAAAAGCTGTCTGATGTTTGAGTCCTTGTACTTTTTCATGGACGCAACCACCTGCTCGCCAACAGTTTGTTGCTCACTCTTCAACGCCTTGTGTTTTTATCCACCTTTTGGTTGACAGTCAAGTCTCTCTTCAACTTGCTGGCGTTGATCAACACGGTTTTCATATTCAGACTCAACCATGTATCCATTCCACTGGTTGGCCGTCTCATACGACGCCAGCGCACAGTCGGAAGTGAGCCAGTTTCGGAGCATGCCATGAAGCTGCTCCGCCAATCTCGTAGCGCTTGGCATCAACCCAAATGCAGAATGAAGAGTCGAGAAAATTGCTGGGTACTCCTCTTTGAATGCGAGGAGCCCGCGAGTGGATGACAAATCCAAAGCAAGCCGCTTCATTTCCGTCAATGCGGCAGGTTTTGCAAGACCGTGCTGACAAAACCAATGAACACTTGATTGTTCATCAACTTTCAACAAGCCACTGAAGTCTTTCTCAAGCTGTGATTGATTTTCAGTGAGGTTCCATCCTTCAGAAGCTTCAGCAGAAATCCGCGCCGACGTCTCCTGCAACAGCCGTCCAGATGCCCAGCAAAAACACGGCCCCTCCTTCCCTTGCGCCAATATCAAGAATACAATCAATAGACCAAAGAAAAACTTTGACATCGTCACCAGCTTGTTATATCCAGCTCCGATGCCGGACATTAGCTGCTCTCGTTTTCTCTTGCGTTTTGATTCGTCGGTAATTTTGAGAGAGAGGCAAACGTTTTTGGAAATGATACCTCCGGCAACGTTAATGCCTTCTTCCAAAAGGGCAGCTCAAACAAAAAGAAGAAGCCATGCACTGCCATCAGTCAAAAAGCTGGCCACTTTGATTAAAAACCTAAGCGACTGTGCCACGCCATCACAGCATTTATGCTGTCGCACTGACCAAACCTACCGTTGGCCCCTACTGCCACTTTTTCCTATCTGTCACTGTCTCCTCACGTACCGTACTACCTTTGTACGTACTACTCTCCCTCACAAGATCTCCGTACAACCATACTGCCTCACTTACAACGATGTAGTCATTGTAACCAATCCCGAGTCATTGTTCTTCCTCACTTTGTGGCGCGCGCCAAAATCCTCTCTGCTACTGCTTTACAATAACTTTCCCTGACCTGTCTCGAATCATGGCGCGCCCTTTCTCTTCGCCTAAGTAATTATGGTACGCCACAACCTTACGAACTTTCGGCCCTGCAACCCTGACACCTTCTGCCTTATGAATCTACGTATTTGATTCACTCACAGACGAATGCCAGTCATTGCGCCATAGATACAATCGATCTGGGACTTTGCCATCGGTCATCTCAATCCATGTCTCTTTGATGTTTGCAAGTTTGTTCCT
>JAVCKV010563509.1:0-10708 GCA_032274145.1 Herpochondria borealis | reverse complement strand
ATAGTATTACTTATAACTTTTAGCGCACCTACGCTATTATTCTCCCAAGCTAAACAAGATTACATCTGGTTATTTGGTGTTGATGAGGCCACATTTCCGGGTGAGACGGGCTATCTCTTTGATTTTAATAATCCACCAATGGCAGTGGAGGAGCACGATAATAATATAGGCATAGGTCAAGCAAATACATCGATATGCGATGCAGAAGGCAATTTATTAATGTACATGAATGGATGTGCTGTAATGAATAGTGAATACGAGATGATGGGAAATGGCGACAGCCTGAGCTATGATATATGGTGGGATCTGCTTAACAAAGATTGTGATAGAGGTTTTAATGGTACACAAGATGTGATTATCTTACCATCGTCTACTTCTGAAAACGAATATTATATCATTCATAAACCTAAGATATATAATGGAAATGGACTGAGGGACTCAATCCAGCTATGGTATAGCGTAGTAGATATGGATGCGAATAACGGACTAGGTAAGGTGGTAGAGAAGAATCGTATCTTAGATAATTCTAGGTATTTTTTGACAAGCTATCTCACAGCAATCAATCACGCCAATGGAGAAGACTGGTGGATCGTCCAAGGGGTATCAGATGATTCATTGTTTCATGTATATCTATTAAATGAGGAAGGACTACGACTTAGTACAATTCAGAATAGTGAATATTTTTTTGCGAATGGTTTGACATCATCCTCTGGAACAGCCAAGTTTAGCCCCAATGGTAATAAGTATGCTATGTATAATGATGACTCTGGTATATTATTATACAATTTCGACAGGACAAATGGTGAGCTTACATTCAGTGATCGTATAATAACGTTCGATGACCCTGATTTCGGGATATTTTCAAGCGTAGAATGGTCTCCCAGTAGTCGATTTATATATACTTCATCAAGTAATGAACTACATCAAGTCGACCTATGGGAAGAAGATGTCCAAGCGGATGGAGTGAGATTAATAGACACGTATAATGGAACACAAGATCCATTCTCTACAAAATTTAATTTTATGGCACAGGCGCCCGATTGCAAGATCTACATGTGTCCTACTAGTGGTACGAGATCCTACCACGTCATCCATCGCCCTGATGAGTTGGGAGAAGCATGCAATTTCGTACAGAATGGTCTCAGTCTCCCACAACTCTCCAACTTCGGTGGCATGCCCAATCATCCTCGTTTCCGAGTTGACGAAGAAGATAAATGCGACCCTACGCTGACCTCTGTATTTGGAGATGCGGTGCACTATCGTCGGGATATCACAGTATATCCGAGTCCATCAGACGGGCGATATACAGTCGCTGTACCTCAAGACTTCAGCGGTGGACAGTTGACGGTGCTCAATCTAGATGGACAGTTAGTATATACGACGGAGGTCAATCCAGGGACGCTATCGATAGAGGTAGACATCACCAATATGCCGAGTGGCTACTATCACGTAGAGTTGTATCCTGAAGAGAATAAGGAGCGGGTGTTTTGGGGTACGCAGGTGGTGAAAGAGTAGGTGTTAATTGTAAATTGTTAGTTCAAAAATGCTCTCCATTGCTTATCTGAAACACTCATGCCCTTCATCGGCATTTATGATTTTAGTAATCGGGCATTTATTTTCCGTGAATAAGCCATAAGTGTATGAGTAGATACCAATCAAAATAAGATGCAAAGTAATCTATGAACTGACAATATCACTTTCGTGGTACAATGACAAAGGCGAGTTTTATGGGTTTAGGAAAATAGATTTCTGATTGCGTAAAGAAATCATACCAGCCTAGATTTTTTGGTTCTTTTTTAGCAATGAAAAAAGAATATATCTAGGTTTTTATGGTCTATGTGGTGCACGTATTGAAATTCAATATTCGTGATTTAAAACTGATCTCGTATATTACACCACAGCACGGATAAATATCAAATTATGAAATATACAGATCGTACAAATGCACGAAGGGTAGGTACTGGCACGGGATTTACCAGCCAGTTATGTTCTGATCAATATGGCGATGCTGTACATTTATCTAGGTCACTAGTGTCTATTATACCAATTACGGTTTATAATTTCGCATTATTTTTAGGATTAGCTAAAATAGATTTAGGCGAAAAACGCTAGGATAGCATTAGCTATCGTGAGTATTTTAAACGAAGATATATGAAGGATTATCTTAAAAATTAGTGAAATTTATGAACGTAAATGGTATTAAAGGGGATGATGTATATTATGATACATTTGACGGGTGCAATGATGCAGGATATACCAGTCCTAGAAGTCTATCAAGCCATGAGCTTATCATGAATGTATCGGAGTAAGAAGAATTTCCTACGTCTTCTTGAATCCCTTTCTAGTCATCTCTCCCCAGCCCTTGTTATTCCCTGTGAAGTGATCATAGTTTCCTTTGATACTCCAGATGACTGTCTTGGGGTGGTATTTGATAGGTTCTAGAAGTGCGGTTTTGATTAGTTGTACTAGGTCATCTACAGACTCGTACTTAGCATAGGTGAGCTCCTGGATCAGGATCGCGTAGATACTGATAGTTACGGAGAAAGCGTAGACTAGTAGTAATAACGCAAGAAAGAACGGCCAGTTCGCCAATCCACAAATAGCGATAATTAAAAAGAAAAGGAGTCCTCCCGCTTCTACAAATGGTGCCATCCATTCGGCTACAAGCCAGTACGGATAGCTGATATATCCTAGGATCCCGTAGGTTGGATTCATAAACATCTCTTTGTGGAACTTGAGACACTCTATAGTTCCTCTCGTCCATCGATTTCGTTGTTTGCCGAGCACCTCAAAATCTGAGGGTGCCTCTGTCCAGCAGAGCGGATCTGGAATATATGCTATCTCGTAGTCTATCTTATTCTCACGGTAGTACTTGTGCATCCGCATGATCAGTTCCATATCCTCGCCGACCGTGCTGTGATCGTATCCGCCTACCTTGAGCACAGTCTCTCTATCGAATATGCCAAATGCTCCAGAGATCAGCAACATGCCATTACTCCCTGCCCATGCTGGTCTACCGAGCAGAAAAGCTCTGAAATATTCTACTACTTGGATTCGTGCAATGTAGGATTTCGGAGCTCGGAGTTTCATGACCTTTCCACTCTTGATATCAGCATCATTGGTGAGCCATACGATCCCGCCTACCGCACCGACTTTCTTTTTTCCACCTTTCATGATAGGCTCTACAAGCCTCAAAAATGCATCTTGATCTATGATACAGTCTACATCTATACAAGCGAAGTAATCTGTCGAGCATACATTGGTTCCTACGTTGATGGCATCTGCTTTTCCTCCATTTTCTTTATCGACTACGATCAACTTTGAGAAGGCTTTCTTTCTAGATCGATAGACACCCCGAATAGGCTTCGTTTTGATGACCATCGGATATGTCTCATCGGTCAGGTATAGATCATAGTTATCAATCGCCATCTGCAGGGTTTCATCTTTACTTCCATCGTTGACTATGATTATAGTGAGTGCTGAGTAGTGCAGTGAGAGTAGCGATCGGATATTGTCTACGATAGTGACTGACTCGTTGTAGGCGGGTGCGATGATACTGACACTTGGCTGGTATGGAGATGAGATCAGCGAGTCGTGCTCTAGTACAGACCTTCGCTTCATGTACTTCATGACTTCTCTAGTAGAGATCAAACTGATCACCACATATGATGATAGTATGAACATACAGTAGATGAATACTCCGTACTCAAAAAAGCCTGCTAAGCTGCTCAATATTGTATTTATCATGTTATTAGCTTATAGAGTAGGGTGCGGCAATTTTTTCTTTTGCAAGGCCGATGGTTAATCTATGCAGTGGCGATTTGTCGTCCGTGATTGTAGTTCTTAGCTCACGCAATTTTTCAGTTGGTACATCTAGCTGATTAATAGCGATGGCTATTTTATGGCACTCCCAATCATTGAGTTGTACGTTGACCTCGTTTAGCACTGAGAGTGACTTGTTGGCTTTGAGCATGGTGACAATGGCATGTATAGCTACTTCTCTATTGTCTGAATTGATAAAATTTTCGATATCGGGAAGGCATTCTTTAATACTAAATGCCTCGACGAGTTGCATGGCTTTTACTTTTTTGCTCCAGTTAGAGGACTTGATCATCCTGACCACTTCTTCTTGCAATCCTAACCCAAAAAAGTAGTTGGATAACTGTCGCTCTTGCTGACCACTGAGGTTCTTTTTTAGCGTATAGATTTCTCCAGCTAGAATCTCTCTACGGTATGGATCAGAAACATCTTCTAATTCTAATCGATCTTCTAGGTCGTTACCTTTTTGAATCCCTAAGAAAGAGTTATCCACAGGCAGTATTAGAAAACTAGACAGAAAATTCTGATAGCGCTCTATAAGTTTAGCATCGCTGGCTTTCTTTTTGTTTTTACTAGCTCGACGGATCAACATATATGCCGTCATACAGATCGAGAGTAGAAAAAACACCGCACTGGCCAAAAGTATAAAGTATAGAAACTGCTCACTTCCTACACCATCAGAAACATGCTCCTTGTCAGCTAGCAGCTGCGCAACTTCCTGTTCGTATGATGGTTTAAAAAACAACAATTTATATATCTCTTTTGAGCCCTAGGCCGTAATTAAAAAACTGGTTATTAATGGATTCATTTTCTGATTTGGTCATTCCAAATGATACTTGAATCTGTGTCTTATTTGCAATCTTTTTGTGTATCGAAAATTGAAAAGAATACACATTCAGCGGTTGGGCTGCGATTGTGGGTAGTCCTTCTTGTTCTAGTCCGCTCGATATACTGACTTGCAGGTGATCTTTTTCTGACTTCAGATACTTCCTTACTGTCAATCTCTGAAATGCATTGCCGGAAACCGGCATTTTTACATTGTACGTTGACATCAGTGATTTGTAGTAATACGTAGCACCAACATTGAAGATAGATAATTTATTGCCATCTGCATACGATACGCTATTATAACCAATATTTGCCTCTAATCCTTGTCTGAGGGTAAAAAACACATTGGACTGGAATGAGAACGTCGGAGCTATAATGCTTGGACTGTAGAATGCATCTACATGAGAATATCCCCAGTTCCATTTTTTGTAGTAAGCCATACCAAATTGATATCCATTCAGACTATGAATGTTCTTACGGATAATCATCGGTACGAAAGTATGCAATCCTTTTTTGGCTTTACCTTCCAACGTAGTCACACGGAACGGCACACCAGTAGCGGATATGATATCTGAGCTGAATCTTGCTGTTACGGAATTTGACCAGGTAGAATCACTCTGACTGTAAGATTCCGTGCAGCATAGAATAACTAGACTTATGATGGCAATTAGTAATTTATTCAACGGTTACTGATTTAGCAAGGTTTCTAGGCTTATCTACATCTTTGCCTAATAAGGTAGCCACTTGATAAGACATCAACTGTAGTGGTAAATTCTGAATGATCGGAGTCAATAACTCATGGCAGTCCGGTGTTTCGATCACGTAATCGGCTAAACCATCTGGAATTACTGCACTTTTACTTTTGACGATGATGATGATACCTTTTCGAGCTTTTACTTCTTGTACATTGCTCAATATCTTAGACAGGTGCTCATCGTTATTACAGACTGCAACGACAGGCATGTGTTCATCGATCAGTGCGATTGGTCCGTGTTTCATTTCTCCCGCTGCATAACCTTCCGCATGGATGTATGATATCTCTTTCAATTTCAGTGCTCCTTCTAGTGCTACTGGGTACATTGTTCCTCTTCCTAAGAATAGGGCACTAGAATATTTGCTCAATACTTCTGCTACCGCTTTATCATCGAAGTTATTGATTGTACCTTCGATAAGTGATGGCAATTTGGTCAGTTCTAGGTTGATCTCCGCTGATAATTGTGGATTTGATTTTTCTACCAAAGCACTAAGGAGCGATAGTATTCCTACCAATTGATTGCTAAACGCCTTTGTCGATGCTACGCCAATCTCAGGTCCTGCATTGAGAAATATGATCTGATCTACTAACCTTGAGATCGTACTATTTTTGACATTGACCAAAGCCATTGTCTGACATCCTGCGCCTTTGGCCATTTCTAGAGCGGCGATTGTATCTGCTGTTTCTCCAGATTGTGATATTCCGATTACTAGATCTCTAGATGATAATACTGGGTTTCTATATCTGAATTCAGAAGCATATTCTACTTCTACGTTTATTCTACCAAATTTTTCGATGATGTATTCAGCTATCAGTCCACTGTGCCATGAAGTTCCACAAGCTGTGACTATGATCCTGTCGATATCTTTGCTCAAGTCTAGATCGATCTTCGTATCTAGTAATCTAGCTACTGCCTTTGGTTGTTCGTGGATTTCTTTTAACATATAGCTATCAAAACCGTCTTTATCTGACACGAATTCTTCTTGTGCGATTTTTACGCTAGGTTGTGATATAGGCGCTAGTTGTAGATTGAAGAACTCATATTTTCCCTGGTCGTTCATTTCTATGATGACATCATTTTCGACATATACTACTTCGTCAAGGTGATCAGCAAGTGGCATTGCATCGGATGAAATCATACATTCATCAGCACCTATTCCGAGTACTAGTGGACTTTGTCTTCTAGCTGCCCATAGTTTTGTTGGGTTACATAGATCGAATAATACGATTGCGAAGCTACCATCGACTAATTCTAAGGCTCTAGAAAGAGCAGCTTTTGTTGATAGCGTATATTTAATTTGTAACCACTCGATCAACTGTACTAATACTTCTGTATCTGTATCGCTTTGGAATGTAAATCCATTACCGATTAGCATTTCTTTTAGCGTATCATGATTCTCAATGATGCCATTATGTACGATGGTTAGTCTCTCTGATTGTGACTGATGCGGATGTGCATTTATGTCTGATGGTATTCCGTGGGTAGCCCATCTAGTGAGACCTAGACCGATATTTCCAGAGGTTTTTCTGCCAGTAGCAAAGGTCTCCAATGCTGATACTTTTCCTTCTTTTTTTAGTAAGCTAAGGCTGCCATTCATGACAGCTACTCCAGAAGAATCATATCCTCTATATTCTAATTTTTTGAGTCCGTTTAGTAAGATCGGGTACGCTTGTTTTTTGCCTACATAGGCCATAATTCCACACATAATAGTTAAGTTTTAATAGTTTAGGTAAAGGTATAAGGTTGTATTTTTTAATTTACTTGGTATCTAACTAGGCGCTTGACACGTGCTACTAACTCCGAAGAGATGAATGGCTTCTGCATGTAGTCATCAGCTCCTAGATCGAATGCTTGACAAATAGAATCTTCCATTCCTAAGCTTGAGAGTACGATGATTTTGGTATAAGCCTCTTCGGTGTCTCTGATATGCTCTATCAATTCTAGACCGGTAAGAAAAGGCAACATCAAATCCGATATTACGATCGCGGGTTTTTCTTGATCATAAAATTCTTTTGCTTGTAGTCCGTCCACCGCACAGATCACATTGTACTCCGTATGAGAGAATGTGTAGCTAAGTGCTTTCAGTATCATTGGATTATCTTCTACTATAAGGATGTTCATATTGCTTCTATTTGACTGCAAGATGCGACGGTTTACCCTCTAGATTCGATGGTTTTCGTTTTTCGGTAAGTATTCTTCTGTTTTTGGGAAGGAATCGGAGAAATGGAGTAAATACGTCGGGAGATACAGGGCTGATAACTACGATATGCCAGCCGTGTAGGAGGGTTAGTTGTTTTGTTTGACCTCTCTGATGTCTAATGTGTGCTACTCTCTAAAATATGTGCAGAGCGCTTCGAAAATTATAGAAACAAACATACTATGTGTCCACCATTGATACGAAGGTCAATTTGATGAAAAATCACAACAAATTAATCGTTCGTAATAATATCGGTTTATGTGCTCTACTGATCGGTATGACTGCTTTGGCTATCACTAGCGTATTGTCTTCTATGTCTTTGATCTTATCGAGATTGACGATATATGATCTGTGTACCTTGAGAAATCTCGGGTGTTGAATCCTCGAATCGATGGATTTCATACTGCCGTGGATTATATGATTGCCTGTTTCGGTTAGTACTTTTACATAATCACCTACATTTTCAAAATATAGAATATCCTTGTAAGCTACTCGTACGTATCTACCATCGGTCCGTATGTAGATTTCATTTTTTGAACTAGCTGTGGCGATGGCGTCAAGTTGTGCTTGTCTTTCCACAGCTTTTTCTACCGCTTTGACAAATCTTAGTTGAGTGATAGGTTTCTTGAGAAAATCAGTCACATCGTACTCGAATGCTTCGTAGGCGTATTCCTTGTTCCCAGTGGTAAATATGATCTGAGGAAAAACCGTCAATTGTTCCAACAGCTCAATCCCTGTCATCTCTGGCATCTCAATATCCAGAAAAATAAGGTCAATGCTTTCTTTTTCGATCTCAGCTAGTGCATCTTTAGCATTGTCAAAAGCGGCTATCAATTCTAGTTGTTCCATTCGTTCGCATAGCTTAGTCAGCGATCTGCGAGCCATGATTTCGTCTTCTACGATAATGCACCTTAATTTTTCTGCCATGCTTGTAATTTTTCTACCTCTTTTTCCAAAACAGGAATAAATTGTGTGATTTGTTTTTCGACATCGATGTACCATGCTTGCAGATCGATATCTTGCTGATTATCAATCTTGGATTCGACATCCTCGATCTGATCTGATATCTGTCGCAGCCCAATCATTGTAAATGTCGGTTTGATTCTATGCAACTTCAGCTTTATATCGGGGAGGTCGTCTTGATCGAGTGCATCTCTGAGTATGACAAGTTCGTCGTCTATGATCTCTAGAAACGTCTCAAACATATCAAGCGCATAATCACTATCCGATCCATACGCCTCAGTCAGATATGCGACATCTAGTTCTTCCGCAAATGAGAATATCTCTTGATCGCCTTTAGATTTTTGTTCTCTTACTAGGTACTTTGATATCATCTCTGATAGCTGATTGGGTGTAAACGGTTTGGAGAGAAAATCAGACATTCCAGCTTTCAAAGCTAGCCGTTTTTTACTTAGAAATGTAGAAGCGGTCAATGCGACTATCGGTACATGTTGATTGTGATTCTCCCTGCTTCTTATCGTCTGGGTAGCTTCGAATCCGTCCATGATAGGCATCTGCAAATCCATAAATACTAGATCAAACTTCATTGTTTCCGTAAGATCGCAAGCCTCTTTTCCATTCAGACAGACTTCATGATTCAGTTTCCATTTTTTCAATAGCGAAGTGATGTACTTGATATTCATCTTATTATCTTCTACTACGAGTACTTTGTGATCTTGAGCACTAAAACTTTCAATAGTACTCTGTATATCTGGTGTAGCGACCTTCTCTTGTGTCTTTTTCAGATGGAGTGTAAAGTAAAAGGTAGCTCCTTCACCGATGATAGATTCGACCTGAAGTGTTCCGCCGAGCAATTTGACCAGTTGGTTGGATATGCTTAAGCCTAATCCTGTACCTCCGTACTTACTTCTAATCTCAGAATTTGCTTGTTTGAATTCGTTGAAGATCGTAGATATATCTTGCTCAGAGATTCCGATTCCAGAATCTTTGACTTGGAATTTGAGCCAGATCAAATCTACCTCCTCTTTTTCGATCAGGGCAGATAATTCTACGGTACCTTTTTCTGTGAATTTCTGAGCGTTGCTCAATAGATTAAGCAAAATTTGATTTAACAACTGAGGATCACTGAGCAGTCTATAATCAATCCTGTCATCTACATTGGCAATAAAAGAAACTTCACTGTTGGCATTTTGCAATGAGAAAGTAGCCATCAATTGCTCGATATTTTGATGTATATCAAATGGTTTTTGCTGAACTTCTAGTGACCCAGCATCAATTTTAGAGATATCTAGAATATCAGAAATCAGAGATTTGAGGATATTTGTAGAGCCACTAAGCGCCTCTAGTAAGTCTTGCTGTTCATAATCGAGGTTAGTGTCAAGTAGGAGATGACTCATCCCAATGATTGCGTTGAGCGGTGTTCTGATCTCATGACTCATATTGGCCAAGAATGCTTTTTCGGCTTGCTGCGCTTTTACGGCTTTACGTCGGGCTATCTCTAGCTCGTGTTCTAGTTCTTTCCGATCAGTGATATCATAGTGTACTCCGATAGAACCGATTATATTTCCGGTTTCGTCATAGAACGGTGCACCACTGATTAGCACCCATATTTCGCTTCCATCTTTCTTTTTGAGTTTCACTTCATATACACCCGTTTCGCCTTTCACCCGATTGGCATCCTGCTCTACGAGAACTTTTTCGTAGCCCTCTACTAAGAGAGTCTCGTTGGCCTGCTTACCGATCAGGTCTCCTTGTTCGTAATCTAGCATCTGATTGAACTTGTCATACACCTTGACTATCTTACCCTTTGTATCGACTTCCATAAGTCCCAAGTCCATGTTCTCTATGATACTTCGGTACTTGATCTCGCTTTTTGCAAGTTCCAGTTTTGCGACTGCTAATTTCTTTTCAGTTTCTTTTCTTTGAGTGATATCTCTAGCAACGGCAGTAAAGTAAAAACTGCCATCAGCATGCAATACTCTACTAACATTCTGTCCCAACCATAAAACTTGACCCGCTTTGTTAACGATTCTGAACTCGTGGTAATCGCTGTCTAGGCCTTTATCTCTAAACTGTGTATAATATTCGAATTCTGCGGGGATATCTTCTTCTGGCATAAATTCGATATACCGCCTGCCAATAATGTTCT
>JAVCKV010563498.1:0-10708 GCA_032274145.1 Herpochondria borealis | reverse complement strand
CCACTGCTCGTGCCGCCACAGGACTACTGGTCTACTGGTGAAGGCTGGATGAGCTGCTAAGGGGTTCTATTAGGCTGGAAGATCCCGAGAATCGCGTCATTCACTTTTTTCGGTCTAAAAACGTACTTTAATCTTGCTATCAGCTTGCGCGTTTTGAGGCTATGCACGCTCGTTTAAAACGACTCGCCCATAGAAGATGGGCCAGTTTCTTAACGCGCCCATACAGTGTGGTAGCCCATAGAACGCGCCCATACAGCGTGGGCGCCCATAGAAACTGGCCCATAGAGCGTGGGCGCCCATAGAAACTGACCCATAGAGCGTGGGCGCCCATACAAGATGGGACTGGCCCATAAAAACGTCCTTGTTCGAAAAACTGGCCCATAAAATCCTCGTTCGAAAAAAATTAACGATAGCCTCCAGCACTACACATACTTCCAGGCTATTACCGATACAGCAGCAGTAACATCATCATGGCTACCATGCAGACGACAGATTGGCGCAACAGCGCAGCACGTGGCTTACTAGTGACGGCATTGAATGTTGGTGATGTCCCTGCGGACGGGAAGCAGATGGGCCCGAAAGCTGTGTTCGAGAAGTTCAAAAACGACCCAGCGTTTGCTAGCGTTGAATACAATGGCACATTTACTCGTCGACTAAGAGACCTTCGAAAGCAGCACGTGAAAGTACGCGAAGACAAGACGGATGTATCGGTTGATTGGGCAAGCAGCTCCGCGAAGCAGTTCCTCAAGGACGGTTTTAAGGACAAGACTATTCCTCTTGAATATGCGAAGCATCTTGGAATTGGATCTCGCGGTGTGTGGGGATTGTGTAAGGACCATCCAGAGTTCATTGGTATGAGCTACAATGATGCCTTCACTCGACGGCTTGCTGGCGTCCGTGATGACTTCCAAAGAAAGAGTGCCCGAGCAGAACTGGATAAGGTTGCTTTCGACAACTTTCGCAAAACTAACAAAACGCCTACGCACAACCATCGGGGAGAACCACAGTGGAATGGATCGAAGGCGCAGACAACATTGAAGGCAGACATGGCTGCTGGCCTGCATCTCCAGTACAAGAATCCAGCAGCATTCCGTAGCACCAAGGACGAGTACAAGGTCTACAGCGGGAAAGTCTTTAGAGGCCACATCCATCAAGAGCGCCGGCTCCAAAAATACTACAACTATCTTGAAAACAAAACTCAAGGAGAGAAGAAAGCACGAGTGACAGGACTACAAAAGCAAACGGAGAAAGCACGGGTTGCAGCAAAGAAGGCTGAAGAAAAAAGGAAGTTGGCAGCTGCCACAGCCGCACGCTCTGCAGCAACAGGGACTAGACGTTGAGCCCACCCAAATCAAGTACGATATCGTTTTGTTTAGTTAATTTTAATAATCTAGAAGTGTCAATTCTCTACCAAGATGAACAGATAGAGCTCCTACTTCTGTGTCGTTGTTTGGGACCGCCAATTGCTTCCTAACGGCGCTTTCGCCTCTGTTCCTTCCTGTTCCTTTTCTTCCTCTTCTTCGTGTCTCTGCCCGAGCTCTTACGGCTACGCTTGCGGCTCCTTTTACTCTTCCGTTCGATATCAGAACTTTCAGAGTCGGAAGATGAGCTATCGCTATCGCTATCGCTGCTGCTGCTGCTGCTGCTGCTGGAATCACTGCGGCGACGGCGCTTGGCGCGCCTTCCTTTTTGCTGCAATTCAAGTTGTTGCATGACAGCTTGTACGACATCACCCACACTCGAGGCTTCCGCCGGCTGTTCAGAAGAGGCTACCACAGATTTGTCCCCGCCCTTCTTATCGTCAGATCTAGAGGAACCACCACTTGTTGTGCGATGTGTCTTACTTGACTTGACTTCCTCGATCCCTCCTTTAGCTTCGTCGAGAGCCTTTTGCTGACGGGCCACAACCCTCTGCTGCCGTTTATTATCACCTTGAGCAGGATCGACATTCGGCATCTTCTTCTTCTTCTTCTCCTCCATGACAGCTGTTGTCGTGGCTGTTTCGAGTGATTCGTTGGTCTTGCTATCATGTCGGGGAGGGGGTGCCTTTTTAAGGGCTGTAGATGCTCTGTAACTATTAGCGTAGCTGTCCCACTCACTATACTGCTCAACCTCATAGTCATAATCGCCAGACATCAGAAGGTCGTTGAGCACTTCAGAACGGCGCTCGGAACCTGTGTAGAGCTTGAGCGTAAGGGGGGCATATTTGACTTTGGTCTGGCCATCCTCGTTGAAAGCCATGTTTGACATGGTGAAATGACCTTGGATAACTGTGGGCCATTTAGCCTCTAAGGTCTCCTTTTTGACGGCATCGTCGAACTCCTTCTGGGATGAGTAATTGTTGCGCTCAGCCTTCTCATAATTATCAGCAAGTGACGACGGAGTCGTCATAGCGAGTAGCTGCTCCAAGGGTCTCTGTAGCTGCTTCAAAGGCTTCTGCAACTCTCCAATCTTGCGGCGAACTTTGGCATCGAGCATCTGTGCAATAGATACAGGAGCACTGCTTGCAAGCCGGGCTTTCTTCTTCTTCGTTGGACCGGTTACCGTCCTGCCAACACAGGCCTTCTTTACAGACTCTTTTTTAGCTGCTGCAGTCTTCTCGCTGTCAACTGATGCGCCCGAGGCTCGCCGGGAATTCGCAGTTCTCCGTCCTCCAGGTGTAACGGTGGTGACTCTAGGCGGCTCGAACGTAACCTTGGTCTGTTTACGCGTTGTAGGCCCTGTTTGTGCACTGGCAGGGACCTTGGGATCCTTTGTGTTAGTCTGTTTTTTACGATTCGGCTTGTTGGCCTTCTCCTCCTCCTCCTCATCCTCGGAGTCGTCCGTGTATAAATCACTCTCGTTATCAAGAACCTTATCGACGGTGTCCTTGTCGCTGCCTCCAAGAAGGTCAGCTTCTTCATCTTGATCCTTCTTTGCGGTCCCGGACTTGGCGGCTTCGACATCCTGATTTTCACTTGATAGATCAGGCAGAGCTTTCTCTGTGGTCCTGTCAACTTCCAGGGATGCCTTGGTGATATCCTCATCTTGATCCTTCTTTGCGGTCTCGGAGGACTTGGCGGCTTCGACATCCTGATTTTCACTTGATAGATCAGGCAGAGCTTTCTCTGTGGTCCCGTCAACTTCCAGGGATGCCTTGGTGATATCCTCATTTTGATCCTTCTTTGCGGTCTCGGACTTGGCGGCTTCGACATCCTGATTTTTACTTGATGGATCAGGCAGAACTTTCTCTGTGGTCGCGGCCTTCTTGATGGTGGATTTGACACGAGACTGAATATCGTTCACCTGTTTGGTATTCGCAACAAAAACATCGGAAATAGCCTTAGGATTAGGCCACCACAACTTTCGCCTGTCACTTCGAGAAAAGCTTGGAGTGCCACTTACAGCAGAATGATGTGCCTTGCGTTGGACGAAATTTTCTCCTTGTCTGGGATTCTTGGTGTCTGTAGCAGTAGTGCTCGCGTCTACCGCAGTGGGGGTTTCCGTCGAGGCTACCTTACCTGCAGGGCAGCATGCCTTCTTATTGGCAGCATCTTTCTCAGGATTTTGAGCTAAGGGTGACTTGATTTGCACTTCCACAGACGGAGCCGCTGCTTGCTTGGCATCGGGATGGGCGAGAGGAGTGCTCTCATCATTGCTGTATCCATACCACTCTCCAAGATTTCCCACATCTCCCTCTTTTACTAAATCAGCAATCTTTTGCGCGCGTTCAATAGCAGTGCCATATGGATTAGGGTTCAATTGAAGGTCGAGGAGTAGAGGAGGAGTAAGGGAGTGTTGAGAACGGGCGTCGTAGTTGCCAAATCCAGGCGTTGCTTCTGTTGCTGCCCTTACCTTCTCAGCTCCTGCTTTGTCAGCTGCTGCGCCTGCGCCGTTCGTTTCCACTGTAGAACCAGCAATGCCTCCTTGAGCAGGGGTTTCGGTACTAGGCTTGTTGGAAGGTGTCTTGGCCCCTTTGTTGGAATCGTTCAACGTCGTGTCGCCCATTTTTGCTGCTTGAAGTGTCTTGGCCTCTCCGCCCGTGGACGTCCCACCTTTGGCAGCCGCTTTGTCTGGACCCAGCGTCATTGTTCGTGCTGACTTGAGCGAGTTTATGTTGTGCTTCCTGTGCTTGTTGTTGCTGTTGTTGTCAGCGAAAATAAATTATGAGCTGAAGAAAAGGATAGCTGATGATCAGGGTATTGGCTTCTCACGATGGAGTCAAACACGGTAGCTCTTGCACATGATAGGCAGCGAAGGAAAGAAGTCGACTCCGTACATGTAGTACTATCGCGACATATGCTCACACATGATAGGCAGCAAGAAAAGGGTTTCTTGTAGCTATTCAGGCTACCGTGGACAGTCCGAGCATGCATAAACAGTACGTTTCTACTACCGTTGACCACACACCTGATTTGATTGTTTGTTTCGATTTGACTCAATGAACCAACCGTGGGTTAACGGCACTTGGAGAGCACACTTTTCTTTGGCATCATCAATACTGTACGTGTAGATAGTAGGTAATACTAGGACGTTGGTTTCAGAGCTTGCTTCGCTATTTTCATTAGATATATCGGATACTACATCTGGCTTAGTGTACCGTACTATACAGCACTAATAACGCCTAAATCCCATGTCTAGGAGAAATCATCAAAAGGCGGGCCATGCTGCATTTCATTTTCAATGGACAGGACATCGTCCTGGACTTCTTGCTCGATCAGGTCAAGATGAGCTTCTTCCTCATTATTATTGTCTTCGGTGCTTGCCTCATCCTCGCTAAACATAGAGACGCTTTGATCATCATCATTATTACGCACCATCTCTGCTACCAGCTTCTCTTCTTCCAGCTGTGCGAGAGCCTCGTTTTTTGCTTCCTTCTCAGCGAGTTGCATCTCTTCTTCACGCGTAAGTTTTGCCGTGGCAAAAACAAACGGCTGTCCACTTTCAGCAGCACCATTGTTTTCCTGGCCGGCCTCGGAAGCTCCAGTCTTGCTGCCTCGACGGCTTCGGCGCGCAGGTGTCTGATTTTTGCGGCGCTCTTTGAGAAGCTTCTCCCGCTTGCTATTCCCATCGTTTCGAGTTCGCTGCAACAAGGCCCGCTCACTGTTATAAGCATGTGTTTGCTGTGTAGACTGCTCTCGTGCGACCCGACGAGATTCCGTAGCAGCTGGGTCCTCGACCGCTGCCGTTTTCTGTTGCTGTTGGGCCAACAATTGGTCCGCTGCGTGCTGCTGTTGCTGCTGGGCCAACAACTGGTCGGCTGCGTGCTGCTGTTGCTGTTGGGCCAACAACTGGTCGGCTGCGTGCTGCTGTTGCTGCTGGGCCAACAACTGGTCGGCTGCGTGCTGCTGTTGCTGCTGGGCCAACAACTGGTCGGCTGCCTGCTGTTGCTGCTGTTGGGCCAACAACTGGTCCGCTGCCTGCTGTTGTTGCTGCTGGGCCAACAACTGGTCGGCTGCCTGCTGTTGTTGCTGCTGGGCCAACAACTGGTCGGCTGCCTCTGCCTCTTCCGCCACTTGACGAGACCACTCGGCTGCAGCGTCTTGCTGGGCGCCCAATTCGGCATCCTTCTCGTCTTGGACACGTTTCACGGCCAGCACGTTGTGCGTCAAAACATCAAACACTTCCTGCATCGTCTTGCTGTTGTCGTTCGCCGCATAATCAATCTTTGCTTGAACGTAGATGTCTTGCATAGCCACGTTACCAAGCTCTTCTAAAGCACCTGCAATGATGGTCAGTCGTGTGTTGGTGGCAGCCTGAGAACCGCCGCCTCCTGGAGGATTCGTTGGTACATCGGGCATGAGAGGTCTATTCGGAGCATCGGGCATTGCAAAATCTATTGCATTGGGTGCAAGTAGACCTAGGAGAAAAGAGGAGGAACAATTTTGGGACTAATAGTTAGACTTTGCTAACGTCCGACACATATACAATTGGACCAGACATATTAGATCAACAGACCATCAAATGCTCCACGGAGCTCGGCCTCTTCGTCAACGGTATCTTCGTCGACGGGACGGGAGGTGCTCAAATCAAGAACTTTCCAGACGATGCGAATTTGAAGAGCTGTCAATGGAGTACCATCTGTCTTCTTCAATTCGGTACCCGATTGGTAGGCAACAACCGATTTGGTGATCAACGCACGATCCATTGGCGCTCCGTAAGGGGCGTCTGTTAGCGTAATATCTCCGAAATCCAAAATGAAGCTCTCTCGAAGATCCTGAGCGGCGATCTTGTTGTAGGCAATGCGAGCCGCATTGTGCCCTTGCTTGACCTTTTCATTCTTCTCTCGCAATTCATATTCCTTCTTGTCCGCATTGTCCACGTATGTGGCAGGCACAATCGGCTGTGTAGCGATGAATCGACTCCCAGGTTTGGCGCCATGAAAGGACAAGGAGTAGTGACCCTTTCGGACGTCTCGGACGTCAACCAGCTTGGAAATTTCATATCCATCGTACAGATTATTGTTGCAAAGTTCGCCCCAGAACGGCGTGCAAATATATCCTTCACCTTGGTTTCCGATCTTGTTGACGTTTACGTCAATCACACGGATTGCGAGATCTGGCAAAAGACGAAAGGAAATATATGTAGAAGAGAAAGGTCAACACAACAGAACACAACAATACAATTCACTGCCTGCGCACGTGTAATTACCATCGTCCTCGGCCATGGTTGAGATGCTTGTTGTAGTGGGAAAGGTTTTAAGTGGAGAAATAAAAGAAGGCTTGCTGTTTTGAATCACACGAGGAGGCGACGATCGCTGCGGACGCTGTTGCTTTTTGGTGGTGGGTGTCTTTGCTTCTTTGTTGCTTGCCGGCACTGCTTCCACTGTAGGAAATTCGGAAGTTGATGTCTCGTCCACGGGTGTTGCAATCGGAACGGGTCTCGAAGTTTCCTGGACAGCTTTTCCTTTAGGGATACTCTTTGGTAGTTGTCGCGTGGAGTTTGGTTTGACTTCAAGCCGGGCTAGATGCTCCAAATACTTAGTTCGGTTCCACTTGGTCTTGACAAATGACACGTGCTTTCGAATCTTGATGCGCAAGTCACTTCCTCTTTGACCGTAGATGTCTCGTTGTGTTGATGACAGGAGCTTATCCAAACCGCCAACAGTGTCAAGGTAGTGTGTTGGAATCTTTGTAGTGGAGTTTTTACCGTTGAAGAGACCTGAGCTTTCTTCGATGTCTTCCCAAAGTTGCTTCTCGACAGCAAATTCAAGATTCTTCTTGGTACTCTTGTTGCTGGCAACGCTTTGAGAAACTGATTCAGTGTCGTCCGTGTGGAAGACGTCGTCAGGACTACCTGCCTTGGCTGCAGCAGGCGCTGTTGCTTTGGGAGTCCGGGGTGTTGAATGAGGAGGGGGCCTAGTAGATCGTGTCTTTACCATTGCCTCGGCTGTGAGCAGTGGATTGTGGTGAAAGTGAAGTCTTTTCATGAGAGCCTCAACATAGCACGAGATCTTTTCTGAGAGGCGCGGAATTTGAATGATTGCAGGAATTTCGTTCCAACGCGCACCAGCTCTATTTACTTAGAAAAAACTAGCCGGTACAATCCAATGATTGGAGAGGAGGGCGCGTAAAAAGCGCGAAAGAGACCTAGCTACTAGCTTTGCAAGCTTAAGAGCAAAGGCTACCATGCCTCCCTTGCTTCCTAAAACTTACATACTAATGAAGTCGGCTGGGCCGGAGCCATGGACGCTACAAAACAGGCTGGAGAAGGAATGCAGGATAGCTATTACTATAAAGTCAAGGAATCTGTATGTCCCTCTCAGCAAGTACTATCTAGATGGTAGTAGCCCGACTCTAGCGACTACACGTCGTAGAGCGGAGAGCTCATTTGCATCTTGAGCTCGGTAATGACCGCAACCGCCTCGAAGCATTGAGAAAGGCGTTCGCCGCTGTGACGCCAGGTGCTCGACAGACACTTGAATTCCTTCAGAATGCCATTGTACTTCTCGTGGCGCTGACGAACCCGACGCTTGAACTCCGCCACCTCGGGAAGATCATGCGTATTCGGGGTGCTGACCAGATCAGGATAACCAGAATACCCTCCATCCGCAATAGCCTTCTTCATAATTTCCTCCAGCTTGTCCTTGAGGCCGCCGTCCGTGAAGACCTTCAGATCGCAGTATTTTCCCGCGGGCCAGGGGCCACTCCACCAAATCAAACGGCTTTCCTTGATGGATAGACCAATCTCGATGTTCCATCCAGCGCTGTGATGCTTGAAAGAGAACGCTTCCGTGTCTTTGGGCATTGTTGGGTGAGTTGGCTCTTCAGATCGAATGTGAGTTCCGTCGATACTGACGACCCAGATGTCGTCACCATAGTTATCGGTTGGCCAAGTGAGTAAGGTCGTTTTGAGCGCTTGTATCTTCATAACATACAGCCACTTGTAGTACCTGACTGTCCAGTCTGAAACTTGGAACGCTGCTTCGCTCTCCACCTCGGTAGGATATCGCTTGAGGAAATGAAGAGTCATGAAGAAGTACTTGAGTTTTCGAACATGCTTGTGCAGACGAGCGCCTGGAATAGTTGTAGTTTGCAACTTCTCCCATAGAGAAGCCGCAACGTCCGGATTACAGCCATAGTGAGATCGGAAGCGGTAAATGCTCGTGGGACGCTTCACCTTCCAAACTTGCTTCTCAGTGTAGTTGATGATTTTAAGTCCAAGAACGAGCATCTCGTCCTCAGTCTTGATATCAAACTCAGCGTAGTTGTCCCACTTCCTATCATCATCTTCAGTCGTCAGGCTATCAAAGTTGAAATTGAGGCTATCATCGTCAGCGAAGTTATCGTCGTCGGCCATCTTGTTGCGGAAAAGGAGAGCCTTAGCGGGTGCTTGTTGTTGGAAAGGAGAGTCTTGTTGGGTTTAATTGTTGTTGTGACAAGAGAGAGGGTAGAGTCTTGGTGGGTTTAATTGTTGTTGTGACAAGAGAGAGGGTGTTTCTGGCCAATTTGTGACCAGTTTGTGAGCGAAGGGCTATCAACCAAGTTTTCATTATGAAACTTCAAAAATTTATTAAAAATATTCCTATGGGCTATTCTCTTTACTGGCCTATAGAACGCGCCCATACAGCGTGGGCGCCCATAGAAACTGGCCCATAGAGCGTGGGCGCCCATAGAAACTGGCCGATAGGATGGACTGGCCCATAGAACTGGCCCATAGAGCGTGGTTCAGTTTCCATGGGCGCCCATAGAGTTTTGGCGATTCGTTGGGCCTGCCAACTCGGAATCTGGCTCGGCTTGTGCGTTTTTGAAACCACCGTGGGTCCAAACTGAATCGTGCGGCAATTCTCGGGATCTTCCAGCATTCAACGAATGCGATTTTAATTAAAAGGCTATTGTATGTGTGACGGAGGATGGACAGACGACGTACAGACGGTAGTACGTCAAAGACCAGATCAGACTGTTTCGATTGTGATAGGCAGGTGCCCTGCTAGCTAGCACCTCTAGGTCGTACGGTGGTACTATCGTTAGTCTCGTGTGCATTCAATTCTTCATCTAGCTGTTCAGCTGTCTAGCCTGCAGTTCTCACCACATTGTGCTTTCGACCTCCACATCTACTTCTTGAGTACTCAACTTGTCCATTGCCGACTTGATCAAAGTACTGTCTTTTGGGTCAAGATCAGCAGCTGTTAAGAAAGATTTCATGGCCTCTTCAAGCCGCCCACATCTTTTCAACATCTTGCCAATCGCAAAGTGAACGGTGGCTTCACGGGGAGCAGCGTTGCGCACCTTTTCCAATTCAGCTAAAGCCTCTCCAGGACGATTCAGGGCAGAAAAGATTGTGGCACGCTGGAAACGTGCCTGCGGATTGCGGGGATCAAGACGGAATGCTTCGGCAAGTGTATCAAGAGCCTGGTATGCCTTGCCATTCGAAAACTGGGAGATTCCCAAATTGCACCGAAGAACCGAGCTTTGTGGGTTGATTGACGCGGCCCGTTCAAAATGATACTCGGCAAGATCGTACTTTTCTTGCCTGTGATAGATAGCACCAAGTCCGTACCAAGCATTGTAATGGCGATCGTCCGATCTGATGGCATTCCTGAAACAGGCAATCGCCTTGTCAAAGTCTACATTGACACAAGCAGAGACCCTTTAGATCAAGTAAATTTCAACACAATTAGCTGCACTGCAATCTCATAACTAACCTTCATTTGCTGTGTATTCATACCCCGAAAGCGTATGCGAATACGTGAAGGATGGGTTCAGCTGCAAAGACCTCTTGAAATAGGACAGTGCCGTCTCGTGCTCTTTCTGGAGTGAAAAGCAATTCCCCACAATACACCACGCCTCGGGGCTTTTGCTACAAAAGTCGACAGTGTTCTGAGCAAGGTGCGCCAATTCGACTTCCTTTTTCAGCTGCCAATAGACTGTGGATAGCAGGTCCAGACCCTTCATGCGATGGGGTTCAACGCTGTGCATCAGTTCCAAGCAACGACCTGCGCCAAGAAAGTCGTTCATCTCAAAGTGAGCCCGACCTTGCTGATTCAGGACCCGCTTACAGCGATCCCTACAGTCCAACCGGCACCGATCAGTCGTCT
Source organism: Herpochondria borealis (assembly GCA_032274145.1). Taxonomy (NCBI): domain Eukaryota; phylum Rhodophyta; class Florideophyceae; order Ceramiales; family Ceramiaceae; genus Herpochondria; species Herpochondria borealis. The sequence goes on along the minus strand of JAVCKV010563498.1, from coordinate 192 downwards.
GTGTCAGCTGGAAGTGGAACCACCGGGCCTGATTCACAGGGCAAGCGAGGAAGGAGCGATTCCAAAGGCCCCTGGTTTACTTCACGTCAAATTCGCCTCTTCAAAAAGCCTCCGCCTGCAGAGCAAGCTGCCTATTCTGGACCTCCTCGATACGACTGGGTTGATATTGTAAGTAAAAAAGTTAACAAGCAT
>JAVCKV010563487.1:0-10708 GCA_032274145.1 Herpochondria borealis | reverse complement strand
GTCCCATTCGCCAATAAAACATCGAGTGATCTCTCGATGTTTCTCTCAAATCACTCCGCAAAGCACAAAAAATTAACGCCAGAGTACGGCAACACGGTTGTGTGGTCCTCCCGCAAATGCGCTCTGCGGGCCCTTGTCCACCTCGCAACCCCCGAAGGGCTTACCTCATTCTTGGACGGGGTAATACAGTTGAGAAGAAAAAATCAGACTCGACCCAGATCGATTCGTCATCACCGTTCAGTTCGCTCCCCGTATTAAGAAAAGGATACTCTCCCGACGCCACGTTGCCCATGAACTGGCAAAACATACAGGAAAAACGACGAACATTTTTCGTTTGACGTGGGGGTCATTCGATGGAGGGGAAACAAAACAAAAATAACGAGAACAGAACCGATGTTTTTGACTTCAGCTCAATCACCACAGTTCGTTCGAACGGCTTCCATCGTCGCACAAGTTGCTCGCGGTCAGCATTGAGACTCCACCTTCAATTTAATTCAGGTGGACCGCTCATGTCTCAAAATATCACTTGTTCGACAATTACTACGTGTGTGTTGCAGGGAATAGTTGAACTTACATACTTGTCTTCCAGTCTCCTGGAATACCATATCACAACAGCGCTTTATGATCCGTACAATAAATCAGTCCTGTTTCTTTCTGGTACATTTTCTCTCTCTTTTATATTATTATCCGGAAAGGAACATGATTGTAAAAAGCGTGTCTGCCTCACTTTCGCCCACTCATTGCCCTTCCGCTAGAGTCTTTACTACGGCCACTGCTACATCGACGATCATCTGATACATTTGTCGGTAAGCTTAGTATCATAAAACATCTGTTGTTGTTCTCGTTCGAAGTATCTCAGAATCGCTCGATTCGGACAAGAGACAAAAATGTTCACAAAGAATCACACCGTGCCGGCGGTAATGTGTTTCACTAAAAAACCGAGAAACTCGCTCAACTACATGTTCCGAGACAAGTTTCGTGTTCAGACTCAGACTCTGAACACGGAACTTGTCTCGCTCCGAGTACGTAGGTTGAGTCAGGGAGGAAAAACGAAGGGAGGGAACATGAGGCGCCGTCGACGAGATTCGCGGGGTTTGAAGTTCAGAACCCCGTGAATCTCGCCGATGGCGTCCCTTCGTTGAGCAATATAACACACTTCACATTTCTTCTTCCAGGGTCTCAGCATCATTTCATATGTAATTCGATCTCATTGAACCTAGCTAGTACTGTAGCTTCACTGAATCTTGTATTCTAAACACTTTCTTCCAAGATGCCTTTCCTCTTTTTGAATTAGTCGCTGCAAATGAGGATCAGTTTCGTTTTCATGAAGCCTCATCTCTGCGCGTGTGTATTGCCCGTGCAACAACGCTCACCCTTACACATTTATGATATATTTTAATGTCGATTCAATCGAGAAGAATGGATCTGTCATCCACGCAGTCTGGGTACATTCAAAAAAAACCTCGGATCACCCGCTGGTGGATTGCACATCAATCTACCAGTACAATATTGTTTCAAACTGCGACAAATTTTAATTCGGTTTAACTCGTCCGAAGTTGTTATATCGCCTATTTTAGCACGTAATTCACTAATGAATTCATGCATCGTTCATACCTGTTTAGATAAGGCGTCGAAATCGCGTTGCGAGATGAGAAGGTAAGGGTGACAGGCCGTTTTTCTACAAACTGATGTTAGATTGCAGTATTCATACCGATTCCGAAAAGGAACGTGGCGGAACTTTAATAGTCCAACAATATTTTAGAGAACAATTCCTGTAATAAGCTCCTTTTATCGAGAAGTATAGAAAATGAACGAAACTCCCACGTATCAAACAGCTCTGGTGTCGGAGTCCTCAGCCCACGCTGTCCAGAAGCTCAGGATTCAAGATTCAAGATCCGCCTAAAGCAATGGCACGATGGCATGCGAAGTCCCGAAGTAGGTGATGTATCCAAAAACATCGCCACTTTACGAGAGGGGGTTTCATCAATTCAAAGTGCTGTCCTAGTCAGAAAGGCCTCATTGTGAGTCTGGCGAATCGATATCGGTCAAGCTCATCGTACCTCTTGCTAGTAGTGTCTAGCCAGTGTCATTTCTTCTCAATGTTCGCCGTTCTGCCACCTCGGCTTCAGTAATGTCGTTCAATCCTTTATTACGGGAAGTAATTCCCCATCCATTCAGCCCTTTTCTCAGTTTTCTGTGCAACACCACGTGGAGATATCATCACCATAATGCTGTTACTGCGTTGTGTTGAGATTGGTATTGATTTACTGGGGCATGTGCGATATGATGGAAACGCATCCATTACCCTTCATTCAAAAAACAATTTACTTTTCTCCAGTTACTTTGCCTTGTTGAATGTGTAGAAGAGTTTAAGTAGACTCGCCGGTTCTTTTTGTATAAAAACCAAACTCGTCGCATCTCTGATCCTTCATTTGGATTCTATCACCTTCACTACTTAGCCGATCAGTTCATTCCAGAAAGCAAGGGCTTCTTGCATGATGAAGTTCTTCGTCACAACACTTGTAGCGCTTCTCGCTATTTCCTCGTCACCAACCATCGCCCAGGCCAGTTCCCAATGCTTCCCTTTCCAGGACCACCCGCTTTATCGCAGCGGAATCAAGCCAGTGCTCATAAGCTGCTGGAGTATGGCCAAAGCTAAAAAGGCCCCCTATGTTATGTATAACGTTGCTCATAAGGACCACAGTTTCGCACCAGTTGATGATCTCTCTTCTGATATTTACGACGGCCTTGACTGGTTTTACGCATCGAATGGACAGGACCATCACGACAAGTTCATGGAGCTCCATTTCACCCGCACTGCGCGCATTTATCTGGTTGTCCCCGTTCATCGAGCTCACCCTGAAGATAAGCCGAAGTTGCCCGGGTGGAAGAGTGCCGGCCGGGCGAGGATCGTTCACGGTGCAGGAACACCGTTCCGCTTCGGTGTCCATCAAACACGGGAAGTTATCCCTAAGATGTACGATGAGGTGTACGTCTTCTACCGCACAGGCAAGGACGTAATGATCCCGCACAGACAGTGGATTGATGGCGCAATCAGTGCCAGAATGCAGAGAGGATATCGCTACTTTATTTGGGTGGCTGAGGTTGACGGCTCTCGTCCGGTCTACCCTTCGCAGCCGCGTAACATTCGCGAACCTATTCGTCCGCAGGAAACTTGCCCGGAAGAGCTTCACAGCATGTGGAAAACGAGTAACACCGACAGCTCTGACAGGGACACCCGTGGCCTCACGTGGCAGACCGCTCACCCAATGTGGGATCCCATTTTCTGGTGGTAAGTTTATATCTGAACGTTTTGTGGCGAATAACCCGTACAGCGCACGGACATAGACCCTTGCAGTCAACATGAACCGAGACCATTACTGACTCAACCAATTTTTAATTTCATTTATCTACAGTGCTTATGATCATGAACATGGATCTATGACAAAGCAGTTGATGGACTACGAGCCAAAATACGGATACACAGCGTGGAAAAACGGGAGGGAGGAAGAGAGTAACGAGGGCTTCAAAAACGTTGTGATCCAGACGAGTACATTGAACGTAATGTTTATGATCCACGCTCAAACGTCTTCGCTGCGTCGTGTTAGAGAAACGCGACACACCATCATGATGGCTGTGAAAGACCGACGCACGAACGAGCTTCTGGCCGAGATCACACACAAGGGTTACTACGGGTTCCTTGGTGTGCGCAAGGCGAACGCGAACGGAATTTTTATGGCAATGACGAGGGGGGATGAAAAGCTTCAGAAGAAACATTTCACATCTCCACGAAGGCGTTCAATCAACATTCTCAACAAGGACAACCTTGACCCGCGTTTCCTGTACCGTTTCCCGAGACATACTCTCATGCTCGGTGTGTATGAGGATTGGACAACGGGCCCTATCTGCGCGCCGAAGAACCGAAATGGCATCTTCCGTATCGACGTCACAAAGTCTGCGACGGGTATCCCGACGTTCGCTAAGCGTGACGAAAAGGTGCATCTCGGTGAATACGACCGCGGCGTGTTCTATCGCAGCGCGGGGGTTGCGCGGATCATTATTCTTAAGAACTTCGAGTTTGGTGATCGGTTCTGCGACGAGGACTTCCCGACCCGGAGCCGGAGCGGTGTGTTCTACACGAACGCATGGGGCACCGAGCTGATGAGCGGCCCGGGGCCGGATACCGTAAGGCAATACGTGAAGCCCGGGTTCCACATGAAGCTGGATGGCGAGTTCAAGGCGGCCGACTCGTTCACCGGTGTGTTCAGGACTGGTGTGTACAACGAGATGAGGGACTATGGTTACGGGTTGAACCCGGACAAAAACTGATAGGTGTACGATACCGATACCACGAAAAGAGCTGCACGGCAGCGTTTTGATTGTGAATAGGCAGAAGCTGTACTTGCGCAGTAGCATAACAACCATGAATAGACTTAAAATAAGTCGGTTATCACCTCACGTACATTGATCTATCCCTTATGAAAACGGCTGGTCACGAATATTTCATGACCTCAGTCTTCATTCCCTCATTGGTTGAATAATTAGAGATGTGCTGTTTGATAAGGGTGCAGTACTCGGGTGCATATGCGGTAATTGACCACAGAACACAGTACAGTATGGTAGTTTTGCCTCTCAGCAGTGCGGTCTGAAGCACTGGATTGTCGTAAAAGCTTCCTCAGCAAGTACAGCTTGAAGCAGACTGGCTATACTATCGGTGAAGTGACGGCTGGCTGAATTCGGACGTGGATCATGTCATCTAACCCTTAGTGTCTCTAGAATGCAAAGTACAACGGTCGCGAAGAGCGAGCTTAGTCCGTAGTAACGCAAGCAATTCCTCGCCGGTCATTTGTCGGGGTATGCCAACAATTGGTGACTGTTTGAGCAGTAGGTTCGAGAGCACCAGCATAAAGCCCCGCTGCCGCAAATGCGCGGAATCGGACAGAGTGCTAACGCACTGTTCCGTACTGACAGGCAGGCCGGCTGACCAGATGTATCGTCGTAGACACGAACTCGTACGCCACTGCAGAACTGTAGATCGCGTCTACAAGGCACCTAGGTAAAAAAAATCCCTTTAGCGGAAGATCATCCAGCGTAGTTTAGTTAACAACTAGATTCTACAAGGACAAGGAATCAACCCATCTCGCGAAAAATTTCGGCCCTGCTGGCATATGCCACACCCGCTCCGGACACCATAGAAAAACACCAAGCGTACACGTGTACATGTGTATCAACCTCCACCCTTCTCGCAGCTGGAGGTCGCCCGGTTACTGCCGAGTAAGTGACCATGACAATCCGTTACGGTGTGTGTGCGTGTACACGTGGCAACCCGACGCTACACTCTCACGATTTTGGCGCACAATCTCGATTGTTAGAATCGATCTACCCCGATGATGCCACACTACTGGGGCCCCCTCCCCAACTTGCATTTTCTGTCCACGCCGTGCGGATTCCTCGCTGCCGTCACCGCTCCTTCCAGCTGTCCGCGCTCTTGGGGGCCGTCACCGCTCGCCACCGCTCGTCACCGCTCGTCACCGCTCGTCACCGTCGTCACCCCTCGTCACCACCGTCACCGCTCATCCCCGCCGTCACCGCCGTCACCGCCCGTCCCTGCCCTTCGCGATCGCCATCCTTTTCGTCGCCCCCGCCGCGCCCCCCACCCCCCACCCCGCATTGCTGTAGCTTATCCTCTTCATCTCCGCTTCTAGCGCTCCTTCTTCGCTGCGAGTTAATGCTCAACTTGGCGAGCAGCGACGACGGGCTATTCGTCGGGATAGAAAAGAACAGGTTTGCCCACATGCTGCCCAATGCTCGACACGCCGGTGGTTGGCGCGGCTTACGTACAGTTTTCGTCCCTGCAAATTGCATCGGGCGGGCTGCGACCCTTGATCGCGCGAGACGCGGACCGCTTCGGAGCGACGATGCGCGCAGCGTGGCTTCGTGGGCGCTTGAAAGCACTGATAACAAATAACAATTCTGATTAAACGATCCTCTCGTTCTTTTTTATTAAAAGCGAGTGTCACAACCCGGCCTGATGCTTCCAAGAAGATACGCAGGACAGTGCGGCAGTGGAACTCCCTGTCGCGCATGGCGGCAGACAGCCAACGAGCAATCGGTCGTGCTCGCACCAAGTAACCCGAACGTCCCGAGTCGGAGTGCACCGTCGAGTAGGTGCACGGACATGCGAACGGACGAGTTGTGTTTGCGAACAACTCCCCTTTTGCACCTGTCTTTCGGTGCGGCGACCGATTTAACGCCAACGCGTCGGAGTTGTTCCGGACGGAGGGAACGGGGAACAGTAGCTCTGTGTTTCGCCGTGTGAAGCGTCGGGGACGAGCGGGACGAGCACGGACGAGCAAGGACGAGCGGAGAGCATTTCAGAGATGAATGGTGCCGGCGAGAAGGACGGCGGGGACGAGCTGGGGACGGTGACGCTGCTGGAGACGGCGAGGCGGCGAGGACAAGCGGTGAGCGGTGACGGCGGTGACGAGACGTGACATCGATGACGAGCGGTGACGGCGGTGACAAGCGGTGACGGCCCGCAAGAGCGCGGACAGAAGAGCGCGGACAGCTGGGAGGAGCGGTGACGGCGGCGAAGAATCCGGGAGGCGCGGACACTAAGACGCGAGCTGTGGAGGGGGGCCAGGTGGAGTGGCATGATCTGGGTAGACCGATTCTAACAATCGAGATTGTGCGCCAAAATGGTGAGAGTGTGGCGTCGGGTCGCCACGTGTACACGCACGCACACACACAGCGTAACGGATTGTCACGGTCACTTACTCAGCAGTAACCGGGCGACCTCCAGCGGCGAGAAGGATGGAGGTTGATACACATGTACACGTGTAATCTTGGTGCTTTTCTACGGTGTCCGGAGCGGGTATGGCACGTGCCAGCAGGGGCCGAGAAATCTTCGCGACATGGGTAACTCTCCCCCGTATCCTGCGATTCTTTTCTACGAGGAACAAGAACATGACGAGGAGGAGAAGGCCTGCCTTGAATCAAAGCGACACCGTTTTTTGCATGAACCAGAGAGCGCGTAATACTGTACCGTAGTTGTCAGTACGTTCATCGAAAACCGCCATGTTGAAGAAGAGTGGAAAGGCAGGGAAATCCAAGCATTGTTGTTCAAAAAAGGTGAAAGTATGCACAACATGGACTCTCAAAGAGCTTGTCTATCAAGGTTGAATGGCATGGTTGCAGGCGTGGCGCACCACGGAGAGGTCGTGCCACACACCAAGTGTGAGGATGAATATACTGTATGAGAGACAGAAGGCTAGTGCTGTTGGACTGGGCGCAGCAGTTGGCGCGGCGTCGGGGGGGTTGCGTCGATAGGGCGAGTCGTTCGAGAGCGTCGACAGAGGGCGGTTCTACAGACTGTTGCGGTCGCGAAGGCGCGCACTTGCGAGTCGCCCTTTCGGAGAGGTCAAAGGCTTGAAAATTGGGAATTAGATCCATTTTACGTAACCGTGTGTTCTGTATGTTTTTGAAGGGTAAGAGAGCTGATGTCCGACACCTTGACGGTACAGTAACTCGTACTACGTGGTACTACCCGTAACTGACTGTAGTAAAACAGGTACTGCTCTGCACTTCAGTGCGCAGTACGTTGCAACTGCCAATAGTGCCGTCACAGTGGGACAGAACGAGAGCAACGTGTCGATCACGACTCTTCTTATCCGAACATCGACCCGTTGTTGATTTCCTATCAGCGTGCGGTGCTCTTTTCAAAATCTCAAGAATCTATTTTTTAGAAACATTTTCGTTTTTGTTTTTTTAAAACAATTTAATAAAAATAAAAAAATTAACTCACACATTCCGATTTCGCATCCACGTGGATTGTGGAGGGTGATAGCGACAGGTGTAGTATTTATTTTCATTTTTTATTCGTTACTTTTACTGTTTTTTTTAAATATAAATATATATATATATATTATTTTTCTACCCCGCACCAAAAATAAAGTGAGCATAAAAAAATGTTTATTAAAAAAATTAGAAAAAAACCGGTCAGACCCTCCGGGCGCGTGACAGACTTGTGAGAAGAGACGATCAACGTGACAGTGACGCGCTCGCGCAGCGCCGACTCTTGCCACATCGAGTCGCGGTGTGGTGCCCGTGTGGTTTCGTGTCATCCAACGGCAAGGAGGGGCCTGAGGATAGGTGGAGGAAAGAAAAAGTAGGAAGACAGCGTGTGGATCGGCCGTGATCGCGCACGAGAGGAGGGTCTTGCGGGAGTTTCGGGAATGCCTGTTGCGACCGACCACTCTTCCCGCAACTGTTTTAAAGAAGAAATTTACGTGTACAGTAATTGGTCATGAGGTTACTCACGTCTTGGGCCTGGCTACTTGGTCATCCCGATCACCCACAAACACGCTCTTGAACGTCTGCCCAATGTTTTAATTTTTTTTTGTGAAACACGCTGTTCCTGGTGACGGGGCCGTTAAAAAATAAAGGTGGTTTTTTTTTTCTTCCTGACCGAAGCAAAAGGGACTTCTCGGTCATACCGCCGCTTCCAACACGGCCTGTTATCCTTCGCATCGAATGGTGGTTTTCCTCCTTGTATTCGTCCTTGTTTTCGTGTCTCCCCGGGCGTTCAACGATGGTGTTTGAAGATTCGCTCGGATTTCTTCGCCCGTTGAAAAAGGTTTCTCAACACGCAGCAAACTTGAACATACCCCTGTTCGCGCTTCCCTCTCTCTCTCTATCCGAATTCAGTTGCTTTCTACACATGTACGGACCGGACATGAGGTGGACATGAGGTGGACTGAGGTGTACATGAGGTAGTGTTGTAGCGAGTCGTAAAGGGTCGGTCACGATCGCAACCAGGCCGGACAAGTTATCCGTCAACCATGTGTCGCACAGCCAGCAAGAGTGGTGGGATAGCAAAACTCACAAAAGTGTTGTCTCCTTGTTGGAAAGAAAGATGAAAGAAGAAAAAGAAAAGAGCAACCGAACCACCAGCAGAGAAAGGTGTACCCAACCTGCCGATCGACGTTCGTTTTAGAGTTGCACCGTGCGTGCATGTGTGTGTTTGTGTGTGTGTGTGTGTGTGTGTGTGTGTGTGTGTGTGTGTGTGTGTGTGTGTGTGTGTGTGTGTGTGTGTGTGTGTGCGGGTGTAGAGCCGTGTCAGTCCGTGTGTAAATTGAGGCTTTTTGCCCGCCTTCTTCCAACTCCATAATTCAAACACTCCTCGCTCGCGCGCCGGCTGTCATTTCATTTCATTCATTCACGTCGCCCACGAGACTTTTTTTTTTTTATTACCCCGCCACATTGGGGGAAGAGCACTGACACAGTTGGTAGATACAAATATCATCGCAACAATGTGGGCAAATCGTGATTGTTATACAGTACAGAGAGTTCTTTCCTTCTTCCTTTTTTTTTTCCTTACCTTGTTTGATTGTTTGTTTGTTCATTTGTTTTGTTTTACTGTATTGCCAGAAAAAAAACTCTGCAACCAAACGAGTCCCGTGCCGCGCGACGCCCCGGCGCGATGCGTGGGGAAAAAAGAAAAGAAAAAAGAAAAGCAAGACGATTGCAAAACTGGGGGGGTTGGGAGGAATGAACAACAACAACAACAACAATAACAAAGAAGAAAAGAGCAGAAGAGAAAATTCAATCAAAAATACGTTGGTACGGCACACACACACAAACTTACAACGGTGCAGCGTGGCGTCGTTGAGGTTGTGAATGAGCAACTCAAGAAGTTTGTTGCCCCGGGGATGCGACGGTTCGAGACAAGGTAAACAGTTCCGAGGAAAGTTGGTGCGGTCAGTCTGCAAGAAAGGATTGTGTGACAGACTGCACTTATTATTTTTTTTCTCTTTCTCTTTCTCTTTCTCTTTCTCTTTCTCTTCCGCCTGTTCTTTTGTTTTGGGGTGAAAGGGGCGAGTGGATCTTTTTAAATGAGCAGACTATCTCCGGACAAAGGGATGAAGGCAGTTGATTTTGGGAAGGGGGACAAACGATGAAAGACAAGCGCACTGGCGGGGGCAGTCCAGTTGAGAGACTGGAGTGAAAAAGGGTGTATGTGTGTGTATGTCTGTGTGTGTTTCTGCACATGGATGAACAGAAGAGGTATTACAATTAAAAATTTAATTTATCTTCAAATTAATTTTTTAAAAAAAAATCTCTCGAAACGTACAGGCTCGGGTGGAGAAAAAGCATCGGGTGCGCGTGTACCGAAGAAACGAACCCCTTTTGTTTGGCTGAGAGGAAGACAGGGGGCGTGTAGGAACAGAGGAAAAAAATATAATAATAATAAAAGGGCATGCTGGAAAGGGGGACGGAGATAGGGAGGTCGGAGAAGCGAAGGAATTTATTTTTGAGTTTTTGTCGATCGACAACTTCCCCTCTCGATAGAGGGGGTTTAACTTTTAACCACCGCAGGCGTTCCCTGGCTCGAGACCAGAACTCAATTGCTACACGAGCACAACATTGCGCCGGACAAGAGGGCGAGACGGTTCGAGGACAAGAGTAATGTGTATGAACGGCGGGGAGGCATGGGCGGTGCGATGCGGTGCAGTGCAAAACGATGCGATGCGATGCGATGCGATGCGATGCGACGAAAATCCTTGCGGGTGCGGGTGCACACAGCGTTGCGGCAGAGAGCGCCGCGTGGTGCGCTGCGCTGTGGAGGGGTGGTGTGCGAGGATGGACGCACGCAAAAAATGGGGACACAGATGTGGGTGGTGATGCAGTTGCCGTACGATGGGCAGTT